>JAQQSW010001601.1:0-17182 GCA_028646575.1 Pseudocheirus occidentalis
GAAGTTCCTGATAAATAATTGAATAAATGAATGCATGAATGAATGAATGAAAAACATTTATTAAATGCTTACTATATGCCAAGCATAGTGATAAGATCTGGGGATACAAGTCTATTTTTGTTATTGTCTTGCTAAAGTCATGACTGCTACCCCTGCTTTTTTTTTTTTTTCAGATCAGCCAAAGTATAAGAGATTTTGCAACAGCTCCATACTTTAACTCAATGGAGGTTTTATGTTTCAAGTGTGTATGTTATTAACAATATGTTATTAGAGTCTGCTTTCTAATCTACTGTACTATCCTCTTCCATTTATGGGTGAATTCATCCCATTTCACACTCACAGTTATGATTATTAATTGTGTATTTTCCTCCATCCTATTGTCTTATACTTCTTTCTCTCTTTACTCCCTGCCTCCTCTTTACAAGGAGATAGTCATGGGACAGGAGTGTGCTTAGCACCAATGTTCTATGCCTAATGTAATCAGTTTCTGCCTTCCTTGCTTCTGGTAAAGCCAAGCATGAGCAGCTTTCCAGAGGACTGCTACTGTGAATAACTCTAAGGTTCTGATTACATAGTATAGTGAGCTCTCTATTTATTCAGCAGTAAACTAAGGCAAAACATTCACAGAAACCAAAGTACAACATTCACAATGTTATGACATAACAAGTTATCACTAAAGCGGTCACATAGTTTTAAACAAAAGATATCATTCAGTAAAGTCCTTAACTCAATCTTCTTTAAGGAGCAATCTTCCTTAAGGGACACAAAGTACAAAGTTTTCCCATGCCCAGATCACAGTAAATCATGATCTTGTCAGTCAGCACTAAGAAGCCAAGGAGAGGTCTTTTCATCTTGGCTTGAGGCTGGCTCCAAAATTCCATGGTTCTTCTTCCATGGTCCCAGCTTTTGTCTGAATTTAACCAACAGTCACCTAGATTCACAGGTAGGTAGCTCTGAGCTCCTTGTCCAGTTCCCATTCCATATCAAAGCTCACAGTGTCCAGTCTACCTCAAGTCCTTGGCAGTTTCTGTTTCTGGGAAGACAAAGCTTAACAGAGCCAAAACAACATAGACATTGCAGGCACCATCATCAATTCATTATCTGCCTGTGAAATCAACATAGACTTACAAACAAAGTCTGAGAAGTCAACACAAATCATCAGCATGGAAATCAACATAGATCCACAAACAAGGTCTGAGAAATACAAAGTATCACAAACACGAATCAACACAGATAGAACAGATAAACAGAGTGATGACCACCATTGAGTGTTCTACTCAGTTCTGCCCAGTCCCAGCTTGTGCTCTTGTACTGCCCCTTCCTGTTACTTCAATAAGTTCCTCCCACCTTCAAATCACAAGAGGCTCAAACAAGGTGCTAAACACTTAAGTAGATGAAAGAAGGCACTAAGTACTTCTTTGCTTGCCATTACATTCCCTTCCCAGGAAAACAAATATAAAATTATTCCTATAGACATAATAGATATAATCTAGATATAATCCCTATAGATAAAATCACAGAACCTTGAAGTATTGAAATAAGTAGAAGAGATTAACAGAGGTACTAAAGTTAGCCAGTGATGTCAAGAGCAGCCAGGGAGCACAATGATAAAGTGCCGAACTTGGAGTCAGGAAGACCTGAATTCATATTTGGCTTTGGGTACTTAAAGGCTGTGAAGCCAACTCAATATTCACAGCACCAATGGTGACTGTGAATGTGCTGGCATAGTGCTCAATTGCATACTCTCCATAGAGAAGACAGAAGCAAAACTTTTATTCAGACACCAGAAAGCCAAATACCAATATCAGGAAACTTAATCCATGATGACAACATAGAAGTTAACTAGCCATAACATAACATGAAGCCATGCCATCCTTTAGCCTTCCCACAAACAAACATTTATTCACAAGCCTAGCTGTCTGCCTGGGGGCTTTCTCTCCTCCCTCTATCTCTAACTGCTCTGACTCCCAGTTTCCTGTGGGCTCTCCCTCCCCCTACAGAAAACTCCTCCCATCACAGGATCTATATGATTACATTCAACCTCTTAGGGGGCAGGGAAAATCTTCAAATTTCCATTACCATTACAAAGGCATACCTGGCCATGAGTGAATTTAAGAAAAAAAAGGGGGTTTTTTTGCCTTTTTTTGGAGGGGAAAGGTAGGGCATTCCAGGGTTAACTAAACCCAATCCCTTGATGTTTCCACATTTCAATTCCCCCCTCCCTTTTCATCTTCATTTTTCCTTATATTTAAATAAAGAAAAGGCCAAAAATGCTTCTTTCTAGTATCCTCCCCTTTTGTCTGCATCAGACAGCATGAGAAAAGATTTCTTCATTGAAGATTTTCCTCATTTGCTAAGAGAATTGACCAAAGCTTGAGTTTAAAAACTTGAACCCAGGATATCAATGATAAAAGTCCCATTATCTAAGACAAAGAAAAGTAGTACATATGCTGATTTTTAGGTGTCAACATTCCCCACTGTCCCCCCTTCCCACAAGCAGTTTTGTTTCTGACATTAGCCACCAGTATGGCTTCAAATCATATTTTCATAAAATTTCTGTGGAAACAAAATTCAAGCATTCCTTGAACACTTCAGGAATGGGCAAGGGGAAACCAACAAAGTTATAAGAGAAGAGGAGATTTAAAAAGATATATGAAGAACGAAAAAATAGAAGAGAATGGGAATCATGTCATAAAAAAAGGATGGGCCAACTCAGCCATATTCCTAGAATTCTCGCCAACATAACTTTTATATGTACTGGGGAACCAAAAAATTAATTTGATTCACTTTATTGTGCTGGTCTAGCACTGAATCTATAATACCCCTGAGGTATGTCTGTACTGCCTATGTTATCATGGACAAGTCCCTTAACTTCTCTCAACCTTAGTTTCCTAATCTGTAAAATGGAGATAATTAATAATAGTATCTACTTCACAAAGTTGTAGTGAGGATCAAATGTAATGGAAGCACTTTACAAAATGTAAAGTATTATGCAAATACCAGCTACTATAATTATTTATAGTTCTTGTCATCACAGAATAAGAATTAGAGCATCATAGTCTTGGACCTCCGAAGCCACTCAGTCCTACCTATAACAGTAAATCTTGTCTATAATGTCTCTAAAAACAGTAATTCAGTCTCCAAAACCTTTCAGTGATGAGGAACTCAATACCTTCCAAGGCATGGTCACAAGACTTGCTGACATGGAATATGAGGGAGAAAAATATACATATTTACATATAGATCTATAGATATCCTTTGAGATGAATGAGATGGTAAAATACCTTGAGACTTATGGATAAAAATTTGTGTTTAATCGTTGATAGTCACTGAGACATATAATGTAATCAAATGAATAAAATTATTGGACAGATTCTACTTCACTTTGAAATGCTTTGGTCACTAGGTACTTTAAATTGTTAAGCCTCAAGTTTGAACCCTAATAGCACTAGATTGTTGGAGCTGTTAAAATCCTGTGAATTACCATATTGCATGTTCTGCCATGTAAAGGCAAGCACCATCTTTTTTTTTTTCTTTTTGGAGGGCAGTTGGGGTTAAGTGACTTGCCCAAGGTCACTCGGCTAGTGTTTGTGTCACTTGGCTGAGGCCGAACTTGAACTCAGGTCCTCCTGACTCCAGAGTCGGTACTCTATTCACTGCCCCACCTAGCTGCTCCAAGCACCATCTTTTTGAGGAGATTAGAATTAAGCCTGAGGCTACTTTACTTTGGGGCAACACCCTAGTGCCAGCCTTTGTAATTTACCTAACATTTCCCTACTCCATTGCCCATGGTGTTGCCACATTAGCCCTAGACTAAGAAAAGAATCCTGGCAAGTGAAAAAATGTTTTTTTTGAAGAATTATTTTGCATAAATAAAAAATGGAGTGTTTAACACATGTGGTTAGTGCCCCCTATAAATTTCATATTTCTTTTTACATGTTTTGTACTTTCTTATCTTTATGTAAATCCTCCCTAAACCCTATTAAAATGGAACCTCTTTGAGGATTTTCATTTTTGTCTCTAGACAGTTCTACTGGCATACAGTAGTTGCTCAATAATTACTCTTAGCATTGAATTGAACTGAATTATGACCAGAGCCTACTTTTTAGAGCAAGTACAACTATAAAATTCATATTAAGTCTAGACAATCCTTACAAAGACATAGTTGGTCACCCAGATTCAAATTTAAATATGGTTCTCAAAAGGAAAGAATCTGAAGGAAATACTTTGTACATTTCCAGATAAGGAAACAGAGTTTTGGAGAAATAGAATTAGTTGCATAAAGTTTGAGGCAATTTGCAATTATTCAGGTAATGAGTATCATTTGTGAATTGTCCTTTTGATGATTTTATTCTTTTGAACATGTGTTATTTTATTGCGTAAAAATTGAATCATTTTGCTGCTGGTTACTTGGTTAAAAGATTTGGCTGTAGATTTTTAAAATTGTGACCCGTTTTTAAATGCCATTCATTTGTCCATGTTATTTTATTTATTTATAACAACAATCAATTTGATCTTTTAAAAAACATTTTTTGTTCAGTTCAGAGTTTTTAAAAGTATAGAAAGTGCTTAGTAAATGTTACGTTGAATTGATTTGAATTCCCCACCAATAGCCATGATCTTTTTCTTACACTATTTCTTAGGCTTTGGGATGTTCACATGTGATATTTGGAAGCTATTTTTTGGCTATACACACCCAAAATTAAAAAATAAGTTATGAATACATTTTCTATTAGTGTACTTTAAGTATGTGCCCCACTATTTTCACTGACACTATGGACAGTTTGGAGAATGTATACTTCAAATGTTTATAGGGAAAAGTTTTGTTAATGTTGGTCTCAAGATGCCATCTCAGTAAATCCTTTTGCTTTGAAAAAAGATTAATTGGGAAGAGAAGCTATCTGTTAAAATTTATACATCCTTTAAGAAGAGATGAATATGAAGAATTCAGAGAAGCGTGAAAAGATATATGAACTGATAAGCCAGAGAAACAATATACATGACAACAATGTAAATGGAAAGAAAAACAACAAAAGCCCCTTAAATTTTATATATTTATAATGACCAAGCTTGGCTCCAGAGAAGAGCTGTGAAAATTCATCTCCCTCCTTTCTTTGTAAAGGTAGGGAAATATGTGTGTGGAATATTACTTATGTCAGGAGAGATTGATGTGTTGGCTGGTTTTGAAGAACTACTATTACTCCTTTTACTTTTTTGTTCTTTATTACAAAGAATGGCTCTCTGGGGATAGGAGATAGATGGGATATGTTCAGAAATAAAGCTGTTGTAAAAACAAAAGATTTTAAAAGTTACTCATCATGGGATACACTTGAAGTAGTGTCATTGCTAACAGTGGGACCCATATTTAAAGTATATCAGAAGAAATATTTACTCATAACTCAATTTTTAATTTTGGATGCCTATAGCCAGAAGATAATGGAAATGAACCCCTTGTAAAGGCCCCAAAGCTTAAAGAAATAGTCTATGAAAAAGATCACAAACATACTAGACAATGCATCACTGTACATACTAGCAAGACAAGGGGTTCAGACAGATAATTGCCATTGGAGTCTTAGGGAGGGTATTATTCCCCCCTCCTTCGTGTTGGAATATGTATGTACATACTGAACATATTGTTGACACATCCTGAGAAGATATAATATTGTCTGCAGCCATCCCAGTAATCATACTCAGGAAGGCACAGAAACCTATCTCAAATTTGCCCATCTATTTATGGATCATATACTATATCCAGGGCTCTGTGCTAGGTGCCAATGGGATATTTTGTTTTCCTTTCTTGAAACAACTGATTTTTGGGAAAGAACCTAAACTTTCAACAAATTTACCTGTTTTCTTCCCAGCAGCTAACAAATTTAGAATTTATTAGAGAAAAAGCAAAAGAGCCGATTAAACATATCATTTTTTTGCTTTTTTTGGGGGGGGTGGTAGGAATCTGTAGACCTGGGAGAAACTAGCACATGGTTTTGCACATAGTGAGCACTAAGGGTTTGCTGAATTAAGCTTTGGAAAGAGAATGTCTTAAGCATCCAAAAAAATGTCTTCTCTATCAAGTAACTTTATTTCTTAATAAAGGAAGTAGAAGGAAGAAAGGGGTGGGGGAGGAAGGCATGCGTCGAGGTGAGTGAGCTGCGGCACGTATGAACTCGCACATGCATTCATAATTTAATTATTTTTAAATGAGCCAGTGAGAAGTTCAGGGTCCACGACAGCAAAGATGGTGACTAGCAATAGAGAACTACGAGGGAAGCTCAGGCAAAAGCTCAGGCAGCCGCACAGAAGAGGAAAGCAGTGGTCTCTTCCAGACCCCTATTCCACCCCCTCTGGTGTAGAACATGTGGTTTGATCCAGGCGGGTACACTGGTGGGGACACTGAAGGAAGAGGGAGGCGTAGGTGGACGCAAAGGAGTGTTGGTGGCTGATGCTTGGGTTTGGAGGAAGGGATGCATGCGTAACTGCGCAGGCGCGGAGTGGGCGCTACCATTTCGTCCTAGCTGAAAGGGGAATCCAAGCAGAAACTCTGAATATTTAGTTGTTATATAAACATATATTCCCATCTTTCCTTTTCTGCTCCTTTTATTTAATTATTTTTATTTATCTATAAAGAAAAAGCCTATATAGGGGACTTGGCTCTCCAAATCTCGAAAGCTCTTTTTTGCGCTACTTCTCCTACAGCAGGCACAATGGGCACGTCCTCGCCTCTTCTCGCTCCCGGGAGGTGGTAGCGCGTCTCTCCCACCCCCCTAGTGTCGCGAGTTGGCGCTGCTTCCTCCCCAACTCCACTTGTCGGCCCCCTCTGCCGGGCGGTGCCGATTCCCCCTCCCGTCACCCCTCCCTCCTTTCCCTCCCTCCCTCTTTCCTTCCCTCCCTGCCCGCCTGCAGCGCCCCCGTGGCCGCCGCCACCACCGCCACCGTCCCAGCGCAGGCCATCCTCTGTCCCCTGCGCGCTTCCAGCCTGCCGCGGAGGCGGCAGCAGCGGCTGCAGCAGCCCCGGAGCCCGGAGTCAGCAGCGACAGCCGCGGCGGCGGCAACGGGGAGCCCATGGCGTACAGTCAGGGAGGCGGCAAGAAGAAAGTCTGCTACTACTATGATGGTAAAAGAGGCCGACCCTCAGCGGGAGGAGAGGGAGCACGCTAGGGGGCTTCAGGTTCCCCTTTCATCCTCCCCCCACCTTGCACTCAACCTTGCCCTTCCGTCCCCCCCCCCCCACCGGTGGAGGGGCGGGGAGGAGAAGAGACTGAAATTGGGATGGGTCATTCTCCCCTGCTGTGAATGAGGGGTGGTCGCCTGTCTCCCTCCCTTCCTCTCCCCCCCCCCCCGTCTCCGCCCCCGCCGAGTTTGCAGGCGGGAAAAATGGGCATCTCTCCTTTTCCCCACCTACCCAACCATCCCCATCCTCCTCTCTAAAAGTCACCACCCCCTGGGGAGCCCGCCCAGGCTTCTTTGGGGTTGGGGTAATGGCGAATAAGGCCCGCCCTTCACTCCCACTTCCATGCGTGGGGAGGAGAGATTTTGGGGGGACGTACGAGAAATGCATCCTATTTCCACCGCCACCTCCGAAATAGTGGTTTTTAAGTCTGTATGAGAGATGTTCTCGGTTCACACAAAGCGGTGCATCCCCTTGGAGCCCGAGCCCCGCCTTCTCTCCCCTTTCCCCGATCAGCCCCTTTCTCTTTCCCCTCCCCTCCTCGTACTCCTCCTCCCTTTCTCCCTCCTTCTGGCTCCTTCTCTTACCCACCTTAATGCATCCACTGCAAAAGGTGAAAGAGAGTTTTCCCCAAAACGTAACGCCAGGTAGGATTACCTCAAATTTTCGTGTCAAGGAATGATCTTTTTCCTTTGCCTTTGTCCATCCAGTTCATGGAGCCCCACGTTCTCAGGGCCTATGGAATAAAGAGAGCCCCTTCTACCTCGGCTTCAATGTCATCGTTTTTGGCGATTAAAACCAAGGGTTTTTAGCCAGGATTTTTACCAACTTTGAGACTTTTAGTGTAGTGATTAATTAGAATTAAGAGGAACGGGAGGTGACGGGGGACGTGGAGGTATTTGTTGCTACTTGTGTTTGGAAATCAGACCTGAGGGGCCTGGCCTTGGTGAAGCTTGTATCTCAGCGATGCCAAGTTAGATGTGGTTGCCGCCCACTTCTTTGTTGCTCTTTGTTCAACTAGGGGTGTGTGTGTTGGGGGGTTAGGGGGAGAAGAGTTGTGCGGAAACCCCTGGTTTAGGAGTTTTTAATGCCCCTTTGGAACATTTGATATAGGTAGAATTAGAATCCTGGTGAAGGAAGCATTCTGCAGCAATTCAGGAGTGATAAATGATTGAGTATTTAGAGGATCTAGATATTCCCTCCACTAGCACATATTCGCAACCTTGTATTCTTGTTAGAGCCTCTTCAGAAATTGATGTGGCCGAAAAAAGTCACCCTGTGGCCAACTTGGTGCAGAGCCTCCACTAACACCTTTTTCTCCCTTAAGTATAGTGGGACTTTATAGCACTTGTGCTGCACTAGGGAACCCTGAAGTTATCTCCACAACATAATGAGGCATCAGAGTAGGGCCTGAGTGGAGAGAGTGCAGATACTTTCCAAGTGAGTGGAACAAATTATGCTAGAGGAAAAAAAATCCCAAATTCTAGCAAAGAATTAGGTGTCTTGGCCTGATGTGCCTTTGAAATTTTGTATGAAATTAATTCAAAAGCTTCCCTTTATAAGCCAGCCTTTTCCTAAATTTGATGTTATTTTAAAAAATTTTTTTTGACTTGTTTGTTTACTTTTAGTTTACGGGATTCAGTTTCAGAATCACTTGAGTTTCAGATTTTCTTCCCTCCCTTCCCCCATCCCCACCCCATGGTGGCAAACAATCATGTATAGGATCTGCAAATTCACATTGTACAGTAGTCTGGTCATTGTAAACAATGGAGTGAACAATGGGAAAGAAGAAACAAAATGATATGGTATCTTTTGGAAGGAACCTTATAAAGTCATCTAATCCCAACATATAATCATAGTCATACCAAAAAATAGATGTTGATGATTTGCCTCTGGACTTTTATTTAAAGCAGTACTACATCTTTCTAGTGAAAATGACATAACCTGACATAATTTTTCTTTTGCCTGTCTTATGAACCAAAAAAATGACCTTTAATCAAATGATGTTACATTTTATGGGGATTTTATGACTGAGAATAAAACAGTAGTTTTGTTTTTGTTAGAAATATCCTTTATAGGAGGCTTAATTATTTACTCTAAATTGTTTAAAAGTTGAATATGGGGCTTAAGGTGTCTTAGTAAGTTTTATAATTCACCTTTTGCAAATGTTTTGGGTGCCATAAAATCTTTTTTTTTAACCAAAATAGACTTTATATTAGCAAATTATTCTTTTTATTTAAATATAGTTTTAGAGCACTCTTTTTAAAATTGATGTTGTAAGGGAAGGTCTGAAGTGATCAGGGAAACCTGATCCACAGAATGCTTCCAACAGCTGTTAGTTGGTCTTGGCAGTGAATTGTAGGCCCTGAATGGAGTAAGCCAGCCTGTACTTTTTCTTCTGGTCTCAGTAGCATCTGTGGTATCCAGGGGAGAAACTTAGGCTCTTCTTTTCCCTTGGTAGCACTTTCTCTTTATAACTTAGCATATTTGTGTACCTAATGTATCCCTCTTAGTAGAATATAAGGTCCTTGAGAGCTGGGACTTTTTTTTTTAAATCACCAGCCTGCTTGTAGTAAATGTTTTAAATAAATTTTAGAACTGAGTTGACCCTTCTAGAGCTCTGAAGATTTAGAATTATGGTGCCTACAATATGGTGAATATATCCAGGTTTTTTGTTCATGGTAGTGCAAGTAGTCCTAGGTGAAATGATGAAATAGAAACAATGAGAATAGCAATAGAAGTTGATTTTGTCAGCATTTCTTTATTGTGGACCACTTTAATTGTCTTACTGTGCTAAGGTCTGCCATGAAAGTTTTTAGTGACATAGTCTGAAGATCATTAGACTAAATGCTTTATGTGACACTGGTCTCTCCTCTCTTCCCCCAGTCTGACACCATCTTACTTTTTTTCCCAGCCTTATCAAATTCCTCCAGACACTTTAGTCAACCAAACCCAACTACTCCCTGTCCCAAAAGAAACTCCTCTGCTTTTTCTTCTTCAGTTAATGGAACCAAGAGCGTTGTCTCCTTTTCACCTGTTTTACTATGAATTGTTTTAAAACAATGGCACTCAGATGTCTTTCCTTAGAAGGGCTTTCTCCCTACCCCTTTGTCCTTTGCTAGCATTTGTGTTTTGTATTTCTGAAATGGATTTGTTATGTATCTCTCACATAGTTAACTGTTTTATCTAAACTTTAGCTCATTTGTCTAGCATGAAAAGCATAGCTATTAATGCAGTGGCTGCTCAATAAATGTTTGGGTTGAATTGATTTACTTCTCATCTGGGGCTCTTTTTAATCTGTGTTTTTAACTTGCCTACCTTTAACTACCTTAATATATAAGTAAATTATATATTACTTCCCTTACTCTGCATTCTAGTCAAACTGGTCTACTTATTGTCCCTCAAGACATTCCATCATATACCATCCCCCTGCCTTTGCAAAGACTGATCCAAATTATACACTTTCCTCCCTTCAGACTTTTAGAATCTCTTGATTCTTTCAGAGCCCAACCCAAGAGCCAGCTCCTACATGAAACTTTTTCTAATACCCCCCCCCCCCCCGCATTAGCTTGTATATATTTTGTATTTATTTGTGTTTCCCTGTTGTTTACTCTATACAGTGTAAGGTCCTACACAGCAGAGACTGATTTTATCTGTATGCCAGTGTTGCCACATAGTAAAAGCTTAAGAGTTAACTGATTTTCTTTTAGAGTACTGTATTTAGATAAGCATTTACTGCCACACATTTTGAATTTTATCTTTGAAAATGAGTTGTTGAGTCCCTTTTGTATTTTTGAGCCTTTTTTGGCTATCAATTTGGCAGTGATATCTTTGAATTTGATAACTTTATTATGTTTATAATCATTAGCATTGCTTAACAATCTTAATCCCTCTCCTGTACATGGTGCTGAGATCTGTGTAATAAATATAAATCTTTTCCATATCTTCAAGAACCTTACAGTTAGAATAACATGTTAGGGAAGGATTTTTGCCAAATTTCAAAAGACTGCAGGTAATTGAAATATGTGCCCCTCAGAAAGAACGTTAAATTTGACAAGTTTTGCTCAAGTCAAGCATTTAAGTGCCTTCTTTGTGCCAGGCTGCTATCCTCTTAGAAAATATTTTCATGTCTTGTCTTTACTTTTTTGGTGGCCTTTTAATTTCATCCTCTTCATTTTAAAACTCAGAATAACAAAGTAGTAGGAGGACAAAGAAAAACAAAAACTGGAGATAAACAGCATAAAAATGCCTATCTTAGCCACAAGTTTCATTAACTCCATGAATATTTTAGCACCTACTATGTGTAAGACTAATATCGGAAGAGCTACTTTCAGTAACAATATGACTAGGAAATCATCAGGAAGGAAAAATAGAAGAAGTTAGATAATCCACCAACCAGTTAAGCCACATTTCCCAAATTAATTTGGCCACAAAACACTTCTGAGCTTGAGATCTGTTGACAGAACTGTGAATACTCTCTCAGAGAGTCTTTGAACATGGGATACCTCTTGGATGAATGAGACTTCATTAAATTTGATGATAGAATAAAAGCCATAGAATATTGTAAAATACATACTTCTGTGTGTGCATAATTTTTGAGGCAGAATAATGTTCTGCATTTAGAACCAAAAGACATGGGGTTAAATTCTCATTCTTCTGCTTACAAGCTGTGTGACCTTTAGATCTCTGTGATTCAGTTTCTTCATCTGTTAGATGGAGTTGATCTCTGAGTTCCCTTCCAGCTCCAAATCTATGAAATTTAATATTTTAGAGTGAATAATATAGCTGTTATTTTTCAACCTAGAACCCTTATTTACATCATATGGAATGAGTCTTTAGAATAGTTTTGAAAACACTTATCTCAAGATAATAAGCAGTTTAACAGGAGTTTGAGATGAAGAAAAGCAAAGGAATTCTGGAAGAAAAACAGAAGCCCTATATAACTTATTACTGTGTGTGTAAATATACACACATACTTATGTCGGGGAGGAAGGATGTTCCAAAAGATGTGCATAAAGCTTAAAACTCTACCAAGACTTTTGGGACATCTTGTATAATAGCTATATACAAGAGATGAGACAACTTGCTATATTTAAAATTATATTTACTGTGAGAATTTAAACTTTTTCAGTTGGTACAAAATTATTTCTCATTTTTATCATCTTCCTGTCATCATTAATTTACTGCCTAATGGGTAGCATGTCCTCTTTGTAAGCCAGTCAGAGAAATAAAACTTAATTTTGCTCATACCTCATGAGTATTAATACTGGGTCTTTTATTTTAAAAAAATTCTCCTTTCCATTTTCCCCCTTCAATAGAAAAGTAAAAACAAGCAAAAAATACCCTCATGATAAATATACGTAGTCCAGAAACAAATTACCACGTTTGGCCAAATATAGCTATACCTGTCTTTATTTTAAGCTTCTCACTTTTGTTAGGAAGAGTGATTCATTTTAATCCTCTGGTTTATCATTCATTACATTAATAAGAGTTTTAAATTTAAAAATCTTTCAAAGTTGTTTTTTCTATTATGTTGTCATTTTATAAATTGTTCTAGTTTTGTTCCCTTCACCCTGCATTGTATCCTAGAGATGTTTCCAGTTTACTTTGAAACTATTCATTTCATCATTTCTTGCAGCACAATAATATTCCATACATTGCATACTACAGTTTGTTTATTCATTCCTCAATTAATGATCACCTTCTTAGCTTACAGTTTTTTGTCTCCACAAAAAATAGCTATAAATATTTTTTTTTATCAGTCCCTTAATCTCTTTGGGGTAAAAGCCTAGTAGTAGTATAGTTGCATCAAAGGAGATGCATAATTTAGTAACTTTTTGGACATAGTTCCAGATTATTTTTCACAGATCCACCATGAGTGCAGTAATGTACTTAATGTCCCACAGCACGTCCAGCATTTATTATTTTCCTCTGTTACCTTCATCAGTGTGATGGGTGTGAGGTAGAACCTGAAGTAGTTTTAATTGGATTTATTTATTAATTATTTGGATCTCTTTTATATGACTAATTGATAACTCTTTGGAGAATGGTTCTTAATCTTACAAAATTCAGTCAATTCTTTATATATCTTGGAAATATCACACAAGCTTAGTACAAGAATTTCCCCCCTATTAGTTGTTTCCCTTTCTATTTTAACTGCATTAGATTTGTTTATATAAAAACTTTCAATTTATGGAATCAGAATTGTTCATTTGATTTTGTTATCCTTTTTCTATGTTGCTTGTTTATTGCTTGTCCATAGATGTGTTCTTTCCTTCAATTTGCTTATTTACATTTTATGTCTAAATCATGTATCCATTTGGAGCTTATCTTGGTATACAGTATGAGTATTGGTCTCTACCCAATTTGTAACAAGTTTTTCCCAGCAGGTTTAGTCAAATAGTGAGAGCATACCCTAGTAATTAGTGTCCTTGAATTTATTGAACAGTTACTATATTCTCTTGCTTCTTTGTGTTGTATACCTAATCTGTTCCACCAATTATCCTTTCTATTTTTAACCAGTACCAAATTGAGTAATTAAGTCTTTAGATCTGATACTAATAGATCTCCCTTCTTTCCCACTTTTTTTTTCATTATTGCCCTGGAAATTCTTGATCTTTTGTTCTCCCATAAGGATTTAATTATTTTTTTTTCTACCTCAGTAAAATAATTCTTTGGTACATTGGTAGTTTGAATCAATTAATTTAGGTAGTATTGTCATTTTATTAAATTGACTGGACCTAGTCATGGACATTTGATATTTCTTATTTAGGTCTATCTTTATTTCTTTATTTCTGCAGAATAATATTTTGGTAGATATATTACCAAATATTTTATGTGACTGTACTTACCATTGACTTAATACAAACAGTGATTTTTTTTGTGGGGTGAGAAACATGGCCTGTATTGGGATGAATATAATGTGTGAAGCATTAACTGAGGAGTTAAGTACAGGGCAATATTCTATTCCCCAAAACTGTTTCTTGGGCCCTCTTTCTTTTCTCCCTCTATTTTGTTTGTCAGTTTCATCAACTCCAATAGATCTGATACTTTTCTCTATGCTGATGATCCTCAAATCTATTTATCTAGCCCTAATCTCCCTTTTGAGCTCCAGCATCCATTTTCACATTGTGAGTTACCAATTGGACATCTCAAACAGGATGTCCCATAGACTTCTTAAAGTCAGTATGCCCAGTCTGAATTTTATACCCTTTATTCTTTCCTACTTTCCCTGTTACCATTGGGGGTTCCACTAGTCTCACAGGCTTGAAACGTAGGTGTCATCCTTGACTTGCTCTCACTTTAGCTTTCTGTCTCTCTTTTTTTCTCTCGTCTTTCATATAAGCACATGCACACCTATTTCTGCTCTCTTGCCAAATCTGTTGATTCTGTTTTTTCATTCTCTCATCTATATCTTTTTCTCTTTCTTTGATACTGCTAGTGCTGTCACTCTAGTTGAGGCCCTTTTCATCTCATACTTGGGCTCGATAGCCTTAGCTTTCTTACTGCTTCAGGTCTCCCCACTGTATTTTATTCTCTTTTCAGCTATCAAGTGATTTTAACTCAAACAAGTTTGACCATGTCACCTCTAATTTATCCTGTATATATTTTATATGTATATAGCTGTTGGTATGTTGTTTTCCCTTTAAATTGTGAGTTCCCTAAAGTCAGGTACTATTTTTGCTTTTCTTTGTATCTCAGGTACTTAAACTTGGTGTTTAATAAATCCTTGTTGTTAATAAGTGTTTAATAAATACTTGTTAATATGCTTCCATGGATATTTAAGGCTTCTAAATCCATGGTAAAACAGTTGCAGGGATATAAGCCATGGTTAAATGTATTTATGATGGATTATATATTATTTCCATGAGGGTCCAGGTAGAATTTTAAAAGTTTCATTATATCACTAATTAATATGTCATAACCTTTCACACTTAAGGAGTGTTGGGATTGTTATGAGTTGCTGTAGTTAAAACAACTCATGACCAATGAAATAGGTTCATACTTGGCAACTGCTACCTTGGACCAAGGCATGAACAGATACCGTGAAAATACTTCACGAGTCCAGGGTCACCTGTAATCCACCATGGGGCATTTTAGGAGAACTTACATCAGAAAGAATTATTGATTGAGGATCCAGTTAAATAACTCTTTAAACAGGCATCATTTTGACTTGATGTGGAGAGCCAAATAATTGATAGGCAAATCACTTTTCTTGATCACTCAGAAATTGAACTGTTTTGCATATCTTATAAGAATAGAAGTTTTCTCTAGAGGGCAGAACCAGAACCAGTATGTGGGAATTGCCAAAAGGCATTTTTAGCAACATCATGTAAGGAGGTATACTGACTGACCTAGCAGGGGCTGTACAATTAGACATTTGTTGGAAATTTTGTTGTGAGGAGTCTTATTCAGGTACTGGCTTGACTATGACTTCTAAGGTCTCTTCTAACTGGTAAATGCTAAATATTTTGTGTTTTTGTAGTGCTTTGCATTCTTTCTTAGCATTTAAAGATGTCTGAATATGGAGGACATTTTTAAGAGTAGTCTAGAAGACTATTTGTCAGAAATCTTGTTTGGGGAATTTTTTGTGGGTTAGATTAGGTGGACTCCAGTGTCCTGATAGCCTGTGGTAACTGATAGCCTGTGGTAATTGTTCCTTCACAATGCTCATTTTGAGGGAGATTTTTTTTCTGTTACTTGAGTTATTTCCTAACTAATTTTGGGGGGATGGGATAGGAGAAAGGAGAAGGGATTTCATAGTACTTCAAAATTTAAAGTTACTCTAGCAAAGCTGTAGAATTGTGAGATATCTTTGTCTCCCCTCCCCACCCATAAATACCTTAACCACTTCTCTCACTTTCTCCTCAAAAAGCAATCTAAATTCTCATACCACTAGAGGGAGGAAAAGTGGTTTTTGAAAGATTAAGAACAGTATACTTTCCTACTTGTTCCTTTTGCATCTTTAGCCTTTTAAATCTTTTAGGCAGTTTTAAGTGGAAGGTGACAGCTTCTTGAGGGAATCCCTCTATAATTTGATCACTAATGTTCTTATGATATTTTCTTTTAATGGAAAAATTAAGATCTCTTCCATTGTGTTGCATAGTAACTAGTACAAAGAGTTTGCATAATACACATTTGTTGAATAAGGAATTGAGAAAATACCTCAAATTAGTGTTTGTAGATATTTTATTATGGTATATTTCAGTTGTCATAGACCTTAGATGTTACTAGTAGAGGTTATGGAAATGTGAAAATAGAAGGAATTGCCAGTATGTAATCATAAAGTTTCAAAACTGTTGTTTTCTTTCAGATCAGTGGTATCTCTGGTGATATCTTGATTTGTTAGTGAATTGGATTTAAGTGAAGCAGAGATATGAAAATTCGGCAGCCTTATTCTCTTCCTGCGTCATCCAATTCTAGTGGCAGGACACTGAATGGAAACTTAGAGATCATGTATCACTGAGCATTTTTAAGTTCCTTATCCATTCTGTAAATGTTCATATGTGGAACCAGTTTGATAGTAGAGTTAGCTCTCTAACTTGTTGCTCGCTGACAATTATGTGGATACATTGTTTAATAGCATTTCAACTTTATTCTCTTTGCTTATAGGATGAAGTTACTGTTTGATTAAACTGACATTTCAGGATTCACTGAATGTTTGCCTTTATAAATATCACTTTGCTGCTTAAAGTACAATCATAACAAATCTCTAGATAATTTTTGAATTGTGGCTAATACAGCAATGAATGGAGTTATTATTACCCTTCTGTTTTCATAGAAGTTACCTTTGCTTTCATAACAGTGACTTATAGGCTTAACAGTCCCTGTTGATGGCACCTCCAGAGAGAGTACTGATGAACTATGGGCGTATAATGAAGTATAACTTTTTTTTAAAAATATTTTTCTGGCCTTTTTTTTTTTTTGTGGCATGGCTATATAATATGGAAATGATTAGCCTGATTTCATATGTATAATGGATATCATATTGCTTACATTCTCAGTGGGCAGAAGATT
>JAQQSW010001602.1:0-17174 GCA_028646575.1 Pseudocheirus occidentalis
ATCCATAGCTTGTATTGAACTGAGTGTCCTTCTAGTAGGGGTGGGTGACAAGGGAGGAATCAAAAGAATCTAGAATTCAAAGTTCTCCAATACCCGCAAATAGGAAGTAAGATATACAGGGGCTGGAATAGGGAGACCCTCCCTGCCCTACCAGAAAATAAGAGAGCAGAGTGGGGAGGGGATTTACAGTGGGATTGCTGTTTTAAGGTTGGGACAGGGGCAAGACGGGGAGAAAATGTGTAATTCAAAAATGTAATGAAAATAAATAATGTAAACAAGAAAACAAATAAAAAAATAAATTAAAAAAAAGGAAACAAGAGGATTGATGAGTGTGCTGAAGAGCATTCTCAAAAAAATGAGGAGCCTTCATTTTTAGTTCTGCTTTTATGGAAATCTGACTTTACGGAAACATAAAAAACATATTTCTCGGTATTCTTAATTTGACAAAGATTAACAAACATGAAGAGCCTTCCTGCACTCAAGGTCTATTGCAGGGAAGTGACAAATAAATAGAAAATTAAGTACAAAATATATACAAAGTATGTGGCTGGGAACTATCAACTGGGAAAATCAGGAGGTTTTCTGTAACAGGAAACAGCATTCACAACCAGCAGAAAATTACTTGCTCCTTTGAAAACTTCTGCTGATATGGTTCAAACTGTTCAAAATTTCAAGAGATGAACTCTCATTAAATACAAACTACAGACCTCTTCCACCATGATAAAGATGGTACCAGGAAGTTCCTTGGACAAAGCAGAAGTAAGAAAAAAATCATTCCATGCACAGCATCTTATAGATCTTGAACTTGGGCTTTTTGAGGTCATCTGGTCCAATTTGCTCATTTTGTAGTTGAAGAAACTGAGGTTAGAAAAAGGTTCTATGACTTGCCCACACAGGTGATAAGAGGAAGAGGGGGGATTCCAGCTCAAGCACCAGGGGACTCTTCCATTTCTATACTCTCTCCTTAGGCCCTTGTCTCCCTGTGACATTCCAATTATTTTTGTGCATCCAAAAGACCCAAACATGTGACTGTCAAAATACAGTCACACTACTTGGGACGGGGGAAGAGGGGCAGAACTCTCAATGGCTCCTAGCAGAAAATTCCTCTTCTACACTCAACGGCTTAAACAAATCTAACTGTGTTGGCAATCACACGCTTCTCTCTCCCTTCCTCACACCGGCTAACTCTTCCATCAGCATCTGTGCCATTGCAACAGAACACAGGCAGCTTTGAACTGGACTGAATTACTGCCCCAACTCCTCAGAGAAGGATGAAAGAAAGAGCCTTAGCTTCCAGGACCATGGATTCAAATTAGAAGAAACTGTGCAGTCACCTCGTCCATCCCCATACCCATTATGTTGCTAAAGAGGCCCGGATGAGGATCTTGTCCAAAGCCATGCGCAGAAGCCATTCCTTCAACCTTTTCTCAGCATATAAAGAACCAGGAAGCAAGACTTTGGCATACGCACAAAATGGCAGATGAGGTGAGGGAGAGAAAAGCCAAGTAAAGCTACTGCTACTGGCAGCAGTAAGTGAGGCTTTTCATCATGGAGATACAGCTGCCCTACAGATGTTTTTTTTCTTCCAGGAGGGCCAGAATTTTCCTATTTTAGTTGGATTGAAAGGGAAAGGAAAGGAAGGGTATGGAAAGCCTTTTCAGTTAAAAGTGGACCAATTTGCCAATTTACTTGATACTTTAATATATGGGAGAAGTGACAATGATTGATTTAATACTTACTAAGAATCTCAAGTTCACGATGTACATTTTTTTAAAAAACATATTTATACCCACAATGGCCTTTCCTTCTTTCTAAGTCTTTTTCCTTCTCTGAGAACTTCTATGTCTTTCAGGTAAAAAAAAAGTGTCCTTTTGGTCTCTCTGTTCTCCCTTCA
This sequence comes from Pseudocheirus occidentalis, assembly GCA_028646575.1. Classification (NCBI taxonomy): domain Eukaryota; kingdom Metazoa; phylum Chordata; class Mammalia; order Diprotodontia; family Pseudocheiridae; genus Pseudocheirus; species Pseudocheirus occidentalis. The sequence goes on from JAQQSW010001602.1 coordinate 1,895, forward strand.
TCCAAAACCTGGTTGTAAAAAAATAGGAAGCCGGGATGGCTAGGTGGCACAGTGAATAGAACTGGAATTCTGGAGTCAGGGGGATCTGAGTTTAAATACGGCCTCAGACTCTTAACACTTACTAGCTGTATGACCTTGGGTAAGTCACTTAACCCTAATTGCCCTACTTTCCCCCCTCCAAAAAGCAAAAACAAAAAAAGAAGAAGCTGAAGATTATTTATAATAATATTTGTACATTTGTACAGCATATTTTCAAAGAGTTTTCACAGATTATTTCCAAGAAAGATTTGATAAACTCATTCACATGAAGGTAGAAAGAACTGATAAGATTTAGCATTCTTGAGGCATTTTTTCAGTTTGTCAGAGATCAAAGTCTTACACTAAACTCAGACAGAAGCCAGTCCAGGGGATATTTCAGAGGTTATCAATGGGGTCTCTCTCTAAAAGGGAGAGGATCCAAATCGACCTACTCTTAAATCTCCCTTTATCTAGAAGTCCCAAGGTCATTCATAGTAAATAAGTAAACCTAGTAAATAAGTTTCACATCAACTAAAGCTCCTCTTTCAGACTAGAGTCACACTCTGACCCTCTGGCTATAAATATTTATAGTTACTATTCTCTTCAATTTGAAAATATTTCTCTGGGTTAGATCCATCTAAAGTAGGGTTTCTCAATCATTTGGAGTCATGGACCTCTTCTCAGAATGATGTTTTTGAATAACTGAAAGAAATGCCAAATTTCAGTTAGCAATTAAGATGTAAACTTTTTTTCCCTATCCAAGGTCACAGGTATCCTGAAATCCATGGACCCATTGAGGATCTGTGAACTCAGGTTAAAAGGGCATTTTCCCCTTTAAAACAAAGCACCAAAGTTTCTCCTTCAACTACTCTATACCTGGTCTTAGGTAATGGTCATTTATTTGCAGAAATCACCATGCAATGATGATTATGACTTATTCTCACCCAGGGATTACTTTATGGTGCATTTTCTTTTCTTTTTTTTGCTTTTTGGAGGGCAACTGGGGTTAAGTGACTTGCCCAAAGTCACACAGCTAGTATGTCAAGTGTCTGAGGCCAAATTTGAACTCAAGTTCTCCTGACTCCAGGGCCAGTGTTCTATTCACTGCACCACCTAGCCTCCCCTTTACAGTGTGTTCTCTTCTCTTCTCTTCTCTTCTCTTCTCTTCTCTTCTCTTCTCTTCTCTTTTTTCTTTTCTTTTCTTTTTTTCTTTTCTGTTCTTTTCTTTTTTTCTCTTCTTTATTTTTCTTTTCTTTTCTCTTCTTTTTTGGAGGGGGGGAAGGTAGGGCAATTGAGGTTAAGTGACTTGCCCAAGGTCACACGGCTAGTTTTTTGTGTTAGGGGTCTGAGTCCATATTCGAACTCAGGTCCTCCTGACTCCAGGGCTGGTGCTCTATTCACTGCATCACCTAACCACACCTATTCCCAGTTCTCTTTAGTCATGACTTGCTGCACATTTCAGTATGTGTGTTTCTGGAACAAGAAAATGGTGCCCTGCAACAAAGAAAATATACGAAGAGTTAAGATGTAAATGAAAGGGATAGAGGCCATGTGATGTAACAGAGACCTGGACTATGGGGCCAGGAGATCTGGGTCTGGACTACCTGAGCCCACAAATTAGTAGCCCTGTGATCTTCAAGTACAGTCGCTTTACTTCTCTGAGACCTGCTTTTGTCAATAGTAAAATAGGACTGCTATACTGATCGACCTCAGGGAACTGTTTTGTAAGTAACTAGAGAATTATGAGCTAATTCAGCATTAATAAATACTCTTCGAACACTGATCCGATTCTTCTGCAACAACTCTGGTTGTTTAGTTTAGAATGAAGCATGAGACTTGTGCTCTTTTGGGGCACTGAATCTTTGGTAATGGCCAAGGTAAATATATGAACAACTGACAAAATACATTCTACGTTAGATCCTAATGTTATAGAATAGTAACTGTTGAAGTAAACTCTGTTTAGAGGAGCTTTGGCGGCAGGTTTTGTGTTTTTGTTTCTTTTTAATCCCAAATTCCATAGAATGAAAATCTGGGTCAGTGCACACAGAAGAGAAGTAATGTTCTGACATTTGAGTGCTTACCCGAATAAAAAGGAAGCAAATGAGGTCAGATACTCGTTGATGATTTATTAGAGAATCTGTAGCAACTCTGGGTAAACTTAGTTCAGAAAACAAGTTAGAAGTCTTTTTCTTCAAAAATCAATCATTTGATCTGGAAACAGAGACAATAAAACTTGCAACTACCTATTTCATAGGGCTGAAGTGAGGAAGGAGCTTTATCAAGAGCTAATAAAGGTGAATTATTTCTACTCCAAGATGTTTCCCAAATAATTTTCTTCCTTGAATATTCTTCTCACTTCTTGCCACTTATTCAAATTCTATCCATTCTCAAGGGTCCCCCTACATGTAGCCTTGATTCTATTCCCCTTACTTCCCTAGCCGTCACCTCTACTTTATAGAATAGTTGGTTTGAATTGACCTTTAGGTTATGTTGGTGATGACCTTATCTAGATTTCTGATTCCTGAATCATGTTCACTGGCTTCTACAATCTTCAGTCGCTCCTTATTTATTGGTTCCTTTACAGTCACCTACAAACACTTCCAAGTTTCTCTGATCCTTAAAAACCCCTCACCGGACCCTACCATCCCCTCAAGCTATTGTCCTGTTTCTCATGCCCCTTTTACAGATAAACTCTTGGGAAAAATTTGTCTAGCATCAATTTCTCTCTCTTACCCCTCTGTACTCTGGCTTCAGACTTTATTCACTCAAATAAAACTGCTGTCTCTGCAAAGTTGTCAGTGACCTCTTAATTGCCAAATGTGTCAAGTTTTTAAAAAGGAATTTTTATCAAGTAACTTCTCTCCAGCATTCAACAATGTTGACTGCTTTTTTTCCTCTGGATACTCTCTCCTCTCTGGGTTTTTGTAACCCTATTTTCTCTCAATTTCTCTCCTACTCCTTAGTCTCATTTGCTGAATCTTCATCCATACCATATTTCCCTAACTATAGAGGTACCTTAAGGTTCTGTCCCAGGACCTTCTTCTCTTCTGGTGACACTGTCTCATTTGATGACCTTGATGACCAGCACTCCTAGGTTTAATGATCCTCTCTCCTGATCACTCCCACATCTAAATATCTAGCCCTGCTCTCTCTCTCCTGAACCAAATCACCAACTACCCACTGTACATTTTAAACTAAATGTTCCATGGGCATCTCAAATTCTACTTGACCAAAATAGAACATACTATCTTCTCCTCCAACCCCATCTCAATTTTAAGTCCCCAGACTCACAACCTTGGTATCATTTTCAACACTTCATTTTCACTCACCTCACATATCCAATCAATTGTGAAATCTGCCACCATGACATTTCTGCCATTTGTCCCCTTTTCCCCTTCTCCATTCTCATATGGCTATCACCTTACTTCAGGGTCTCATCATCTCTGACCTGGACTATTAGAACTAGCTATCCTGCATCAAGTCTTCCCCTCCTCCAATCCAGCCTCTTCAAAGTCACCAAAGTGATTTTTCCAAAGTACAAGTCTGACCACATATTCCTCTAATGGAACCCTATTACCACTAGGAACAAATTATAAACTCTTCTGTTTGACATTTAAAATTCTTCAAAACCTAGCCCTTTTCTACTTTTCTAGTCCTCTTATATCTTATACTTGATTTTTTTTCAAAAAGGAATGAAGGATATACTAAATATCCCGTTAATTCTGATGCTGGTTGATCAAAGTGGGATTGTCTGGGTTCAAATTTTGAATCTAACCCTTACTGCCTGTTTGACCATGAAATAAGCCGTGTCACATCCCTAGGCTTGTTTCCTTGTCTATAAAATAAGATTGGACTAGATGGCTTCCCTTCCAACACTAAGTCCTTTATGATGTTATGATCCCTCCCCATCCTCATCCTCCTATGCCTCTCCTACCTGCCACCCATACCATCTTCATGGAAAAATTTGTTTGAATGCCTGACATAAGGTTGATCATGAATGAGCAAAACACCTGTTATCATTAGCTAGCAGGTTTCTTTCTGCTTCTGAGATCACTTTTAGGCATACCCTGGCTAACATGTTAACTGGTCTCTAGAAAACCAGTGAATTCAACTCAGAAGGAAAATAACAGGTGATGAGCCAAAGGCAGTTACAGAAGTGTTTTGAAACGATACAGTGGGGTTCAATCATAATGTATATTATTAGTAATGCTATTTTAAAATGGTGTTAGCATGCATTGGCTGTGCTGACTCAGCAAATCCCTTGACCTCTTACTGCACCCAAACAGCTCTCTAGAACTATACATTGCAAAGCAAGTGGTGATTCAAAACAGCAAAGAAAATTCCCTCACTGTGAATTCCTACATCAAAATGAAATCATAGCATTTGGCACTCAAAATTTTAAAAAATGCTTTAAAACTGCTTTAACATGTAATTGGAGGGGTGGCTAGGTGACACAGTGAATAGAGCACTGGCCTTGGAATCAGGAGGACCTGAGTTCAAATTCAGCTTCGGACCCTTAGTGTGACCTTGGGCAACTCCAACTCACTTAACCCCAATTGCCCTGCCTTTCCCCCTCCAAAAAGAAAAAAAAAAGACAAAATGAAAAACATGTAATTGGAGGAAAATAAAATATTAGATTTTTAAAAATTGAAATCAGAGGCCAAAAAAAAAATGTTACTAAACAGTGTTGACTGGGGCAATCTTGTATAGAATGTGCTTATAAGAGAGTTTTAGCCACCAGTGAACTCGGTAATAGGATCAAAGATTTAGATTACAAAGGATCTTGGAGGCCATCAATTCCAGCCACTTCTTTTTTTTAAAATTAAAATACTGTTTTATTTTTTCTAATTACATGTAAAGACTTTTCAACATTCATTTTTTAAATAAAATTTTGAATTCTAAATTTTCTCTCCCCCTTTCCTCCCCCTCCCTGAAATGGTAAACATTGATATAGTTTATATAAGTACAATTATATAAGACTATTTCTACATTAGTCATGTTCTGAAAGAAGAAAACAATTTGCAAAAAAATAAATAAATTACAGTCTGTAAAAGGAAAACTACAAAAAATAAAGAAAGTGAAAAAAGTCTACTTTTGATCTTCATTCAGGCTTCATAGCTCTTTCTCTGGGTGTGGGCAGCACTTTCCATCAGAGTTTTTTGGAACTGCTTTGGATTGTTGTATTGCTGAGAAAAGCTAAATCCACCATAGTTGATCATCACACAATATTCCAGCCCCCCTCTTTTTACAGCTAAGGAAACTGAGGCACAGGGGTTAAGTGATTTACCATGGCAACTAATAAGTTGTCTAAGGCAGGATCTGAACCCTACTCTGTCTGATTCCAAGTTTAGTGCTTTTGCCACTAAGATATGCTGGTTACCTCATCTCACCCACAGGACCAGCACAGGAAGCCCCATATAAAACAGAATTCCCAGCCCAGGACGAGCCTGTGCTTTCAAATTGTGCTTTCAAACTTGCTTAATTGGATTAGATTCAATTTAAATAGGGCTTAACCTCCCAACCACCCTTTCAGCCACTTATTAAGGATCACTACAGATGGCCTCAATTCAGTCACTTGTGTGCTTGTCCCCAAGCAGAGCCACAAACAGGGGATTTATTCTGTGTCTCTTTTGTTGGTCATCTGAAGTTCCTCCAACCCAAATAATTTCCCTTTTTAAAGCAGTCAAACAGCTGGATGTAAAAGCCAGCTGTTTAGTAAGGCGGGCAAGAAGCCCAAGAAAACTCCTATCAAAGAAAAGGGAGCAATGAACTAGGCAGCTCAAGTGGCTAAACTATGAGGGATATTTAGAATATTATCCACCCAGCTGTCAAAGCCTAATCCAAACACATCTTTATTTATTGAGGCCATCCAGGAAATGCAGTCCCTCCCCCCAACCCCCAATGACAACTGCAAAGAACATTCTCCACTGTGGATGGCTACCCTGGGTGTCTCACTACTAGGTCAGTCTGGACAGGCAGTCTCTTGAACTCAAATTTGGGATCACTAGCTGCTTGACTTTGAAAAAATCACCCAACCTCTGAAGTCCAGTTTCATCAAGCAAGAAGATAATTATAGTTATCCCCAAGATCTGAAAAATCCATGTAAATTTTTTTTTATTTTTTTGCTTTTTGGAGGGGGAAGGGAGGGCAATTGGGGTTAAGTGACTTGTCCAAGATCACAGAGCTAGTAAGTGTTAAGTGTCTGAGGGCAGATTTGAACTCTGGGTCCTCCTGACTCCAGGGCTGGTGCTCTGTTCACTGTGCTACCTAGCAACCCCCCTATGAAAAATTTTTTGCCCCTCTCTTTTTACCAGAGAAGTCTGAATCATCATGGAACTAAAAGCTAAAATATGTTGATATTATACATTACTATACACATATTTTATGCATTTCTCAGTTTCTAAGCTTCTTCTGTGTCTTCTGCTGGCTTTTGTGTGTCATCTGCAACTGCCGCAAAACTCCCCCAAAATTCCCATTTAATTTCTAATGCCGACCCTCAATATATTGAAAACTCAATGGGGAAAGTTGCCATACTGAAGGGACAATTGTAAAGGGGAGCTGGGAAAAGTGAAAGTCACCACAGGCACCTTCCTGAACAGGCGGGGTTATGAGGAAAATCGACACAGACCTTTGCCACCAAGACTAGATGATCTAAGGTCCCTGTCTGCTCAAAATTGTATGACTTTATGAAAAAGAAAGCACAGACCCTGTCTTATGCAGTCTGACCTGACCTGTCCCTGTATTCATGTTCTCTGAGCCAGGGTTTGCTGACTCTCTGAAAAACACACTTCTAAAGTTAATCTGAATTATTCATATTTTGTCTATCTTTTTCTTAAGCAGAAAATCAACAAACAATAAATCAAGCCCTAATTTGTAGCATTTGCTGATTTCTAAGGTGTAAATGGTCACATTAAAATAAATAGAATAATAGTTGACTCTCACACAGCCCTGAACTGTTCTATCAAGAAGGTAAGATTTCTCTGACTCTCAGCGTAACCTCCTCCCACAACCAGTTCAAAACCAGACCTAGTCATCTTAGTATCCAAAAAGGACATACCCTCAGTCTTTACCTGCTCTAAACAAAAACACAGCTCCCAACCTCAAGGAATTCATATTCTAATATGGGAAACGACATGTAAATAACTGGGTGTATACATGATATATATAGAATTGATGGAATGTTGGTGGTGGTGGTTCTTCCATTTTCAAGGTCATCAAGATGCTGGGGTAAAATAGTTGATGATGAGTAATGTCTTGACTCCTGGGTGACCTGGAATTAAGTGAGGCAGAGTTGCCAAAGTCATCAGCCTCATTCTATCTTCCTGAGTCATCAAAGTCCAGTGTCAAGACACAGGTAAGGATGACTGGTGATGACCCAGGATATGGTGGATGGAAGATGTTGGTGTCTTCCATATGGCACCGGGTTCTAAGCACCTGTTTCAGACACCTTTGTGGGCATTGGAATAAATTACTCTCATCTGCTCATTCCACTGGGGAAAGGCTTCAAATATTTGAGGTAGACATCCTGTGAGTCATCGACAGATTTGAGGCTTATTGGTTACCCTCAACCTGGTTTAGCCCATGTACTGAGAAAGGGTGTGGTCACTGCCCTTGCTAGTGTCTTGGGAGTCACAGGTGAGAGTTGGGTGAGAGGGGGACGGCAAAGGTGGATGAACAGCCGTGAAAAAGGTTCAGCAAGCCCTCACACCAGAGATGCTCGTTTCCCCTGAACACCCCATACTCCCTAATGGAAGGTAATCTCAAAAGGGAAGGTACTAGCACACAACTAGGAAAAGCCTCCTCTAGAAGATGAGATTTGAGCTGAAAGGAAAAGGTGGGAAGGGAACAAGTATTTATATAGGACTCCAAGGCCAATATTATCTACTGTTCCACCTGACTCTAATGCTAGAAATACAAGATTAAGAGGAGTTTAAAATTTTTTTTCATATTTTATTTTAGAGGACCACATGTGGTCCTCTAGGTCCTCAAATGCAACTGAATCCAAAGGGCCACACTTGAGGACGGAGAGGTCACAGATTCCCCATCCCTGGCAAAGGATTTGCTCTTTACAAAAGGGGGAAGATGAAGTCTCAGATTTTATCTTCCAAATTCATTCACCCCTTCCAGTGGCATGTTATATGTTTTACTGTCCATTGTAGTTTGTATATTTGTGATTATACCTCTTGAAATAAAGCATTTCTGTAAATGCTAATCTGACTGTTGGTAGCTAAATGGAATGAGGGTAAAAGGGACTACAATTGGGGGATCACCAACAATGGGGGCTGTGGCCATGTGCAGAGGGTCTAGAGCAGTGGTTCTCAAGCTTTCTAATGCCACGACCTTTTAATATAGTTCCTCATGTGGTGACCCCCCCCAACCATAAAATTATTTTCGTTGCTACTTCATAACTGTAATTTTGCTACTGTTATGAATCTATCTGATATGCAGGATGTATTTTCATTGTTACAAACTGAACATAACCCACAGGTTGAGAACCGCTGGTCTAGACACTTTTCAATCCCATTAAAGGTACTAGAGAACTTACCTGGTCTTCAGGCAGTGAGGGCCTCAAAAATAGACTTTTAAAGTTAATATGAATTATTAACATTTTTACATCACCTTCTTAAGTCTGAGATAATCAATGAAGCAATATTTGCTGATCTCTGAGGTATAAATGCTCACCTCTTGCCTCTGGAGCCTCTCTTTCCCTTTGATTGAGAAAGGTGGAGAGTGAACATTGTAGAACCCTTTCCAGATCCTCCACAATTTAAAGGCGGTGCCCAGAGAATTTAACTTGTCATTTTCTCCCTTACGACTTTTTGGACTTCAAGACTCCAAAAAGTCATCATTCTGCAAGATGAAATCAGATCTAAAATTCTCAAATCCTCAAATCGTTTCCCAACCTGTTGGCCTCCCCCACCACTAACCCCACAGCAAGGTAACCTTCTCCATCCCATTCCTCATTTTTCAGCTTCTTTTTGTGTGCTGTCTTCCTCTATTAGAGTGTAAGCTCCTTGAGAACAGGGGTATTTATGTCTTTTTTTGTATTTCTGGTGCTTAGCACAGTATTAGAGACTTAAATCTAAAACCACTGGGTACTAAAGCCAATCCATAATTACTTAGGGGTTACTCTTTCAGGCTTTCACCCAGAGGACTACGGGCCAACACAAAAGTCACTGTATTATTCTTGCTTTTCTCCATGCTAGCGCAAAGTAAACTTCCTTTTTTTTTTTTTTTTTAGCAATTAGTTGGTCTAAACGTGTGTCATTTAGATCCTATCCTGAACCTGAACCACCACTTTAGTCTGAGTCAGGCATAGCCTGCAATAATAAGTAACAGGGGTTATAGCGCTGGCCAACTGGGAGCCCCGTCCAGAAAGTTGATACGAGAAGCAAAGAACTAAATGCTGGGACAGCCAGAAAGGTCTTGAGAGCCAGCTCTTGGCAGGCCAGTGACTCCAAAAATGAAGAAAGAGAAAAGGCTTCTAAATCCTTTCTGCAATTTGCAGTTTCTAGCCTCTAACAGTTCCTAGATTTATCTGAAGCTTAAGGACCCTGCAATGTAGGTTCTGTACTCTTTAACTTAGAAAGGAGGCTGGCTTTAAATCACTTTGAGAAAAGGAATTGCCTCAGGGAAAGACAAGTACAATACTTTTTAAGAAAAAGAAAAGGCAGAATTTCATTTTCTGGGAAGAGTTTGATTTGCTGGACCCTTGTGAGCTTTTCCGATGATTTGGCAGAATTGCCCAGTCAATTAGAAGCAAAATCACCTTCAAAAAAATTATAATAAATCGTTTATTTGCAAATTCTTAACGAAAAAAAAAGGCAAATGTTTTACATAGCCACAAGGAAGAAACTGCCTAGCTGTTTCACTTCAGATTGTCTAAAGGCTAAGTATGGGGGTGGATCTGAGATGCACAAGGAAATTTGTGCTTGGTTCGCAAGTGAGCAAAGTTTCAATGGAGAAAAAGTTCTGAAGACACAATGTGAAACAAGATTTGAAAAAGGTAGAAAAGTCTGAGAAATTAACAGTATTAGAAAGCAAAGAGAAAACAAAATATTAAATCAATATAAAGCAGAATGCAATTCTGTGATTTGAAATAATTAGCCCGGGTTAATCAAAGTTAGTAACTGAAAAAAAAAAAGTCTTTATGTCAGTTTCCCCTGACTACACAGACTTGAAGGTCGAAAATAATAAATACATAAAGATATTCTTGAAAGTAGAACATTTTTTAAAAAATGTGATTCTGTACATAGTGGTATTAAATCATCTAGAACTCAGGTAAGTGGCTTCAATTTCTGCTACACCAACAATAGAAAACAGAATTAATGACTTGTCACTTAAACAGGGACTGATATAAGGTCTTCACATTTTTACCAGCTATTATAATAATGTCCAGCATGATCCAAGTAAAAAAAGCCTCAAAAAGAAAAGTCTAAGAATTGCAGAAAGTGGAAATGAATTTTTAAAGGTAATAACAGAACTTTATTATTACTGAAAATTGATTTGGAATTTTAAAATAAAATATTGGCAAAAAGACTATAGCAGTATTTTTTTTTACTATAACAATATTAACACAAAAAACTTAGCATGTTAAACTTTTATTTATATCAGAGCTATAAAAATGGTTCAGTTTTGGGAAAGTAACTTTTGTAATTAACCATATTAAAAACATTCCAAACCACACAATTATATGGATACAGGAAAAAAGCCTTTGTACAATATGCATTTATGCTAGAATCTTTACAAAGTATAAACACAGTGGAATTTTTTTTATAACGTGATAAGAAAAAATCCATCCAAAACTGAAAGTTAGCCTTATGTATAATGGTAAAACACTTGAAGCTCTAACAAAACATAAATGGGTAAAGCAACTTTGCTCCACTTCCCCACTATTATTTGACCTAGTTCTTGAAATGCTAGCAATAGCAGTAAGCAAGATGAAAAAATTAAAAGAATAAAGATAGGAAAAGGCAATTATATAATTTGAGAGATAAAAGGAACCTCAGTGGTCGTATAGTTCAACATACACCTAAAAAGAATGTCCGGTATAATCTAGCATTTCCAAATAGATAAGTAATTAAAGAATATGAACAATCATTTGTCCTTACCAGAAGAGTCACAGATGATTTTTTAAATTCTGAGCTAAATAAAATGGCCAGTGGAAATGGAATTTTAAGGCAGTTTTGGTTTTTTTAAAGATCTCATTGACATAAGAGACAGATTGCCAAAGCCTGTAGGGCCGCCAATGCCACTTGGAGGAAGGCTTGTCTTCCTTCCCATAGAGTTGGGAGTTCATTTTGCTATTTCTGATGATTTTCAAGCTTAACTTCACAGAGAATGGTGTTCTTGTGACTCTGCAAAAGTGGGTGGAGTTAGGTAACAAACTTTAGAACCAATTTAACATTTGAATTTATAGAACAATAATAATAAATTATTTAGTGGCAGTTTTTGTTATTGCGTCATTTTAATCGTGTTTGAATTTTTGTGACCCCATTTAGGGTTTTCTTAGCAAAGATACCTGAATACTTTGACATTTCCTTCTCTAGTCAATTTTACAGATGAGGAAACTGGGGCAAACAGGGTTAAGTGACTTGCCCAGGGTCACACAGCTAGTAAGTGTCTGAGGCCACATTTAAATTCAGGAAGAGGACTCTTCCTAATTCCAAAACCAATTATATCTACTGATTCCCCAAATGTGTCCACTGACCTGGCCTTTTAGGGACAATAATCATTCAAAATCAGTTCATCTGTGTTTTACCTTAGTAACTGATGATGTCATTTCTTTGTACCTAAAAAATTAAAAGTGGTAACTAACTCTAAGTTGATTTCTGAATGCAAGAGAATAGAACACCAAAACTGGTAGCCAAATGTGATGTTTTCCAATTATAATTTGGAGAGGCATTCAACTAGACTAGTATTATTATTGCGATGTTTTGTTTCACATGTAATATTTTAAGTCTGTGGTATTTTTTTTAAATTTCAGTGATGTGATTATAAGTTTCTTGCATTATAATTTTGGAAAATACTGAACAGAAGTACTGTAATTTGGGGAAACATTATCTGATGTAATGCATACAAGATAAGTTATATCCTTCTTAATCTGAATGCTGTAGTTGATTTGTGCTATTAAAACTGTAGGGAAAATTATCTTGATGGCACACTCAATATCTTTCCTCTCACTATGAAAATATTGAAAGGTGTATCACCTGTCAGAGAGTTAATTTGGGGTTAGTAAACAGTGCAGCAGATATCAGGAAGTTGGAAGTGCTATCAGAAAACATAGTTTGAAAACAGTCAAGCTCTCAAGGACTGAGAACATTTTGTAAGTAATCAGAAAGTGAACTAGAGTATACTCTCTTTAATAAATTTGGTGACTATTCCTTTGAAAACTAAAACCATACAGAGTCGTGGTCTAGTCAGATCACCGTCTTTAAGACTGTTAAACTTGCTCTTAATTATCTAATTTCACTCTCTGTTATTTCTGCCTGCAGACTCCTTCTCACTCATGTGAGACATTCCAATATATGAAGTTTGGGAAGGCTGGGCCTAAATGAGTGTAAAACATGTTTGAGGGGTGGCTAGGTGGTATAGTGAATAGAGCACCAACCCTGGAGTCAGGAGGACTCGAGTTCAACTCCGGCCTCAGACACTTAACATTTAAGTAGCCATGTGACCTTGGGCAAGTCACTTAACCCCAATTGCCATGCCTTCCCCCCTCCAAAAAGAAAAAAAATGCTTGAAAGAGACTGGTAAGAGCAGCTAGGTGGATAGAGCACCCGTCCTAGAGTCAGGGAGGACCTCAGTTCAAATCCAGCCCCAGCCACTTACTAGCTATGTCACCCTAAGCAAATCACTTAACCTTTAATACCTAAAAAAAATTAAAAAAAAAAAAAGAAGAAGAAAGAGAGTGGTTCAGGAGGCTAAAATGTGCAGGCTGTAAACAAACTTTGGCATCTTTGCTTCTGCAGATTCATGAAGCTAAGCCCAAGTAGGGGGGTTTACAAAAGTACTATCCAAAGCCAGGATGGCCAGGAAATTTATAAAAAGATACAGACTGGCTCCATGGCCAAGATCTGTGATCTTTAACTTTTCAAAGAGAACAATGACAACTTCATCTAATTTATCCTAAAACTTTTATTAACTAGTAGAGAAGATTTTATTCTTCTGCTAGGCTAGCTCATTCACACCTTTCTAACTTTAATCCTATGTTTGACATAATGCAAGTGAACAAAGGGGAAGACAATTTCACCTTAATTGATTGTTGCTTCAGTCCAAAAACTTGGCCAGAATTTTTCTTTAATAACACAACAATATTACTGTACCTGTCTCATCAGGAAGGGACAGAACATTGGGAAAACCAAAACCAAAACAAAGGAGCAGTGTACATGATAGGTCCTTTTCTTTGTTAATATACAAGTTTATTATTTTTTTTAAAAACCCTAAATATTATAACGGTGACTGCATCTTTGTTGGACTATATATGTTTTTAGGATGGATGAAGTTTACCTTACTGCTTAAAAAAGACTCCAAAGTAGTCACAAAGGGAACTGCTAAAAGACTTTTATAAACAGACTTACTATTAACCACTACACACTGCTAAAAAAGAGAATCTTCAATACCAAGCTCTTGTATATTGCTGTAAATACCACTGCTCTTATGGAGTTCAAGGCAAAAGGACAAGGTGATGTACTAATTATTTTCTCCTCTACTCCAAAGAGAAGGATTTGTCACTAGAGCATGTACTTCTTCTTGTTCTTGTTCTTCTTCTTCTTCTTCTTCCTTCTTCTTCTTCTTCTTCTTCTTCGAGGAGTTTTGCAGGGCAACTAGGGTTAAGTGACTTGCCCAAGGTCACACGGCTAATTTTTTTGTGTGTGTTAAGTGTCTGAGGCCTAATTTGAACTCAGGTCCTCCTGACTCTAGGGCTCTATTCACTGTGCCACCTAGCCACCCCATAGAGCATGTACTTCTTTTTTAAAAATTTATTTAAAATTTGATTTTTCCCTAATTATATGTAAAAATAATTTTTGGCATTTGCTTCTTAAAACTTTGAGTTCCAAATTCTCTCCCTCCCTGCTTCTCTCATCCCCGTTGAGAAGGCAATTTGACATAGGTTACACATGTGCAGTCATGCAAAGCATATCTCCGTATTATTCATACAGTATGTACCTTCTGTTAGTATGTCTACCATCTCAAGGACAAAAAGATTGTAGTTAATTCCCGATGAATGGCTCTCCGGAAGGAGCTGTGAAATGCATAGCTGGGAAGCTGAGATGTACAAATTCTATTTTGGAACAACCAGATGGATGTATAGTTCCATCCTTTTACCTGCCACTCACTTCATACATTGGTGACCACAAATATATTGTTTAAGAAGGCATTTTTAAGTGTGTATACTAGTATACAAAATGTCTGTCATATACAAATTCACAAATCCTCACCATTGAGGACAGTACAATGATATTGCTGCATTTTCTGGGTAATAGGATTTAGCCATGGTTCCTCTGGTGATGTGGACAAGATGGGATCATATTTAAATTTAAAATTGGGAAAGAAGGTAGATTATTGGGATTTTTTTAAAGTTACCATTTCTGTGGTTCCCCAATAGTTTCACTACTTGAAGAGGACAGATTTCTGACTGATAACTTTAAAAATGCCTTTTTTTCTGCATGTATATATTTTCTTTTATAAATGGCTCTCCAAGTTCTAATGAATTGTTAGGAGTATATGTTTAAGCTTGTTTTTCTAGTAGTTATGATGGATTCATGTTGACCCCTTCATGCATTGTCACATTGCCTTCCTTGACTTATTGAAAAAAATATTATTTTACTTTGATGAGATAAATACAGTTCTAGTTCCCCCATAGCAACTGAATATTCATCACTTCTCATTTCAAGTTCAGCTAATGTAGTTCTAAAAAACCCCTTTTACTTCTCACTCTTCTCTTTTCTTTCTGGGTTCAGACCCCGGCTTCTCTCTGAGAACAGCCCCACCTTAGCTTATAGAGAGTAAACAAATTCTCATCATTGGCTTATAATAAGATAAATTACATTTGTCCTAGAAGCATAAATCTTTTCTGGTGTTCATGTCACTTCACTACGCTATAGAGATATGATTAGCACCTGAGTGTTCTTACTGCCTAGGTATTATTAAATTGGCCACCTTTGTGATAAAGCCAACACTGAAGTTTCAGTCTGGAATGTACATGAGGAATTAAAAAAATATCACTGGCTGATTATGATTAGAAAAAACACTGTCCTAA
>JAQQSW010001603.1:0-17160 GCA_028646575.1 Pseudocheirus occidentalis
CCACCTAGCTGCTCCCTTGGGTTTCCAGTTTTAAATCAAACCAGGCCCATTTGCAATCTTATCATAGCTTTCCTTCCCTTACTCTAAGTTCCAAACTGGATTTTTTTCTATTCTTACAACATTCCATCTACTACTTCTATGGCTGTGTAGTAGCTTCTGTCAAACCTAAAATTCACTCTCTCCTTAAGTCGGTCTGTCAGAATCCTTTTTTTTCCCAAAAAACTCTGCTTGTGTCATCTTTTAACATGAAATCTTTCCAGTTCCATCCCCTCCATCCCACTATATCCTAGTGCCCTTCCCAACAAAAAATTAACCTTTCATTTGTTTTTTATGTACATATTGTCTCCTTTCTAGAAGAATGCAGCTCCTTGAAAACGGGCCTGTTTCATTCTTAGTTTTGTATTCCCACTGTCTAGCATAGCACAGAGCCTCACACAATAGGTATTTTAATAAATGCTTCATTGATTTATATATTAAACTGTACAAGACAGATCTAACAAGGTGGAGTTTTACACAGAGACTATCTGTATCAATTTTCAACCAAAATTAGATAGTTGTTCAGTTGTTTCACTCTTTTCCAACTCTCCCTGACTCTTGTTAACATTAGTTCTTATAATGCCCATACTTCCTGCCTAAATATGCTAGAGCTTCCTTTCTTCACAGGGAAGCAGGATAATGGAGTTACACAATAACCAGTCAATTAGAAGGATTTCTGAGGCTTGACATACCAGTGATCCTTTGCAAGTGAACTCTAGCCAGATTTGGACATGCTTGTAGCTGCCAGAAATCACAGAAGCAGCCCTTGAGCAGAAGTAGCAGACTCAAAACCCTGCTCAGGTCTTTCTAAACATCTTGCTCATTTGTCTGTACCTGAGTCCTGGACTCACTGCATCATGCTTATCTCATTATACCAAGAAATCAGTAGCCCTGTCCATGAAACTCTACCCCTCACACCTAGAACTGTCCATAACACACCCCCTTTCCTCCCTGAATCATTCCATTTCCCACCTTCCTTTCTGAGAAAATTGTATAAACCATTCCTTGCTTTCCCCAAACTGAACTGTTTCAGCATCAGGCTGACTCCTCCACATGATCATGTCTGTATCTGCTTGATACAGATCACACTTGATTTTTACAGACACTGTCTCCCTCCACTTTTCTTCCCTTTGGGAAAAATCCAGGTCCCAATGGATTTGTGCCTCAATTTACATTCCACCGTGGATTGTCAAAAATATTGCACCAGTTTGCCATTTTCTCTTCCAGATTTTACAAATGAGGAAGCCCAAGGCAAACAGGATTAACTGACTTGCCCAGTGTCATACAGCTAGTAAATGAGTCTAGATTTGAACTAAAGTCTTCCTGACTCCAAGCCCAGCATTCTATCCACTACAACACCTACCTGCTCAAAATTAAGTAGCCTATGCCTAAATTAAAATATGAAACATATAAGCATCTATTAATACAATCCAGGAATACTGGCCTCCCTGCTGTTCCTCACACAAGAAGCTCCATCTCCTAAATCTTGGAATTCTCCCTTTATGTCTTCCATGCCTGGAACACTCTCCCTTCTTCATCTCTGTCTTCTCGCTTGCCTAACTTCATACAAAACTTGGCTCAAGTCCTGCATTCTGCAAGAAGCCTCTCCCTTCTGACTTAATTTTAGCACTTACCTTTTGAAACTACCCCCAATTTATCCTGTATATATTTTGTTGGCAAACAGTTATATGCATATTATCTCTCACTGTGAGCTCCTTGAAAACAACGACTGATTTTTGCTTTCTTTTCTTTGTATTCTCTGGGTTTTGCATAGTGCCTGGCACACCATAGGTACTTAATAAAAGCTTGATGACTAACCATCAGAAGACAGAATATATAATCCCCCCAAAAAAGTGTCAGACAGCATGTCACATAGTTTTCTACAACATAAATTTAATGATACTTTTATATGGGAAAAATATAAAAAGTTAGGGACTGTTTGTAGTGTTTCTTCCTATCCCCAGCACTTAAGCAGAGTGTCTAATACATAGCAGGCATTTAGTAATAAATACGGATTGACTGACAATCAAAATTCTCTAAAAAGGACTTATTCTGGTGATACTCTGAAATATGTCCAGGAAGTTACCAAAGCCTTCCCTGATTTTTCCAGGTGAAGGTCTCTCTCCTTCTCCTCTTAGGTTCCCTTACACATTTACCACTTATCAAATTTTATATGGTATTCATTTGTAAACGTCTTTTCTCTCCTGAAACAGTGTGGCGTGCTTACAAGCCATCTCCTGCACCCCCTGTAGTGCCTTCCCAAGGAGATCACCTCTCACCTACTATTGTCTATATACTGTACGTACATAATTATTTACATGTTGTCTTCCCCAATAGAATAGGAGCTCAATGAAAACAGAGAATGTTCTTCTTTTCACTGTATCTCCAGCACTCAGCACAGTGCCTGGCATAGAATATGTGTTTAAAAATTCTTGTTGACTTATTTACTGTTTGGAGTCAGAAGATCAGAGTTCAAGTCCCAATTCTACTATTCTTTAGAAGGATGACTTTAGGCAAGTCACAACTTCTCCAAACTTAATTTCTTCATTTGTAACATAAAGGTAATGATAAACTATTTCACAGCATCACTGTGGAAATCAAATGAAATTATATATAGACAAAACTTTACATAGGTTTATATTTATATATGTATAGTTTACATATTTAAATTTTACATAAATTGGAAGAAAAAAGATTGATTGATTTACAAAATGTAAAGCATCATTTCACTTATCAATCAACCTTTTGCTGTTGAGTCATTTTAGTCATGTCTATCTCTTCCTGACCCCATTTGGGATTTTCCTCACAAAGCTACTAGAGTGGTTTGCCACTTCCTTCTCCAATTCATTTTACAGATGAGGAACTGAGGCAAACAGGGTTAAATGACTTGCTCAGGGTCACACAGCTAGTAACTGTCTGAGGCCAGATTTGAACTTATGAGGAAGTTCCTTCCTGATTCCAAGCTCAGGGCTCTACCGACCATGCCACTTAGCTGCCTATCAATCAATCAGCTTAAATGCTTACACTGAAGATACAAATAATAGATAAAACAGAATCCCCTGAAGAACATACATTCTAAAAGGGGAGATTATACTTATATAATCAGGTACATACAAGATACCTACATAGTAATGATAAATAGAATTTATATAGCCCCTAATATGCGACAAGAGTATGATAAATCCTTTGCCAATACTGTGTCATCTGAGTCTCACAACAGCCCAAGGTAGGAGGTGC
Source organism: Pseudocheirus occidentalis (assembly GCA_028646575.1). Taxonomy (NCBI): domain Eukaryota; kingdom Metazoa; phylum Chordata; class Mammalia; order Diprotodontia; family Pseudocheiridae; genus Pseudocheirus; species Pseudocheirus occidentalis. The sequence continues at coordinate 3,274 of JAQQSW010001603.1, forward strand.
AAGAGAAATATCTCCATTTTACAATTCAGAAAACTGAGGCAAAGAGAAATCTGAGGTCAGGCTGCAGGGAGGGAAGGGGAGACGACAAGCAAAGGTCCCCTGAAAGATGCAGTATTGAGTTGGATTTTGACAGAATCAAGTCTAAGTAGAGAAAGGAAAATATTTCAGATATGGGAGACAAGTCACTGAAAAGGCAATAACAGAATCAGTAGATGGCAGTGTCATGGGAAAAGTAACAGTAAGTAGGCCAATAGAGTTAGAACACAGAGAATATGGAGGAAGAGTGAACTATAAGAGTAATGCAAATGGGTCAATTTACCAATGACTTTAAATGTCAGAAAGACTTTATATTTGATCCTGGAGGCAAAAAGGAGCCACAAAGGAGCCACTAGAGTTTAATGAGTAATGGAGAGACATTATCAGACATACACTTTAGGAAAATAACTTTGGCAGGATATAGAGGATGTATTAGAGTGAGGAGAGACTTAAGGCAAAGAGATCAATTAGAAAACCAGAAAAATAAGCCAGGTGAGAGGTGATAATGGCCTGAACTAATGTGGTATCTGTGAGAGTGAAAAGAAAGGGACATATACAAGAAATTTTGTGCAGGTAGAAATGACAAAATTTGGAAACTGACTAGCTAAGTGGCACAAGAGTAAGAAATGATAACACAGAAGTTGCAAACCTGGGTAACTAGAAGAATGGTCCAGAAGACAGACATGTTTGGGAAGACACATAGTGAGTTCTGTTTTAAATATGTTGAGTTGGAGATGCTTATGACAGTGGTATCAAGCTCAAATAGAGACAGGTGCCACTAATCTATACATAATGATGTCTGGGGGCCATGTAATTACTTGATTTTAAAATTTAATGTGATATAGGTTTTATTGTATTTGCATTTTCTTAACTATTTCCCAACTACATTTTAATCTAATTACATTTATATTACAATTTAATTACAATTCAAGGATAATAACAGACTATTTCATAGGACTACTGTGAAACTCAAATGAAATTATATATACAAGGTTTTTTGAAACTATAAAGCATTACTGGTCAACCAATCAGCATTTATTAAATGTTCACTATGCTCTAAGAACTGAGCTAAGGATTGTGAAGTCCAGGCTGTACTCAAAAAGTTGTAGAGCACATGTTTGACACCTATGGGGCATCCAATTCAAACTGTGCAAAAGGCAACTACTGATATTGGTTAGGAGAGAGACTAGGGCTAAATATATAGATCAGGGAATCATTTGCATAAACATCATAACAGAATGTATGGGAATTAACAAAATAATTAAGATAATATAGAGGGAAAATGAGACTAAGAAATAGCAATCAGACAGGCAGGAGGAAAAACAAGATTAACAGTGTCAGGAAAATCTAGAGAAGAGAATCCATGAGGAGAGAGATGGTGGTCAACAGTGTCAAAGGCAGCAGAAAAGTCAAGGATGACAACTGAGAAAAGGCCACTAAAATGGGCAATTAAGAGGTCACTGGTAATTTTGGAGAGAGCAGTTTCAGTTGAATGCTGAGGTCTTGAAGTCAGACTACTTCCATAAATTTTACGTTTATCGAAAGTAGTCTTAGTATATCTCACTTGTCTTCATAGCTCCCTCTGTGTCCTAGCATGAGGTCTCATATGCAGAAAATATTCAATAAATAATGACTAAGTTAAGCAAATCAAGACAGAAGTCATTTACAGTTATGTTGGAATATTATGTTATATAATATAGCTCTTAATACACAGATTTAACTAAACCAAAAGTGAAACTCTATCTTTAAAACCTAATGCCTATCTAGAGTAGAAACCTGATGTAAGGTATTATCCTATTAGATGAGGGATTGATATGATCACAGAAACTCCTGCACACAAGCATCAGTATTACATAGAAAGATTCCATTATAATGTGATCTTACAATTATTATATATATAAAAAAGCTTCCCTTAAATCTCACGCAATATAACCTTTTACAATAACACAGAGAACCACCAGAGATTTTAAGGAAAGGTAGGTGAATGCAGTAAAAGCAGAAAAGAACCAGTCTAAGTTTTGTTGAAGTGAGGTGAAATGAAAAGAAATGAGAAGAAAAGGCTGAAAATACTCAGATAAAGATAAGAATCATACTAAGGGAAAATTATTAAAGGCAGGAGAAAAACAGACTAAGAGATTTCCATTCCATAAACAAATCCTCTCTTCTTATCTCCTTTTTCCCTGGAAATACAGTTAATGTAAAGACCTCCCAGAGTACAATGAACCACAGGTAACAAGTTCATGAACATAAAACTCTGAAGGTTTCTTAAATCAAGTAAGTTTTTATCAGGTGGACCTTGTACTTTAATTGCAGATATACTTCCATTCACCTTCCTTATCAATTATAAACCTTTTTTTTGCCTAATTTTGAAACTAGAACAAAGCAATCCATTTCTTATAAGAAAAGTAGTATGAACAAGTAATAAGGGACTGAAAATGCTTGCAAGCTAAAATATGATGAAAACAACAGGTAGCATATAGTTTATATGCAAAATCTGATAAGTAATACTCTAAATACTATAAAAGAGAAAACAAAACCTTGATACTCTAAGCTGTCAACAAAGATGCACTACAGTAGAATCAATTCCTTTCAAATGTTCACCCTCCTGACTGACATTCCATCAGCCAAGGGAAAAAACATGCGTATCTGTCAGGATGTCAAGAGACTAACTGAACATACCCAACAATTCCTTCAACATCATTCCCAGGAGCTCAATTAGCACAGGAGGGAATTAGGCAAGCAAGACTGACGTGCTACCCCAAGGACAAATGCAAAATGTCTAATTCAAAATTCCTTAGTCACTAAAAAGGGTCATTCACTTGCAAAAGTAACCTTTACACGACGTATAATGTCAAAAAATTCTTGGCAATCTCACAGGGTCAAGATATCACTATAATACATCTCAAATGTAGAAGAATTTTCTACATTTAAAAATAACCCTTTAAATCTCTGGATACAGTCCTATAACATACTACATTAATAAGAAGCATTTTAATTGGTCATCTTATGTCTTAAACGGACCAAATATGAAATTGTATTTCAAAATCTTAAAAATATGATGATAATATTAAACTTAATTGAATATAATATTGAACTTTTTCTTTTACCAGAGGAGCCCAGTAGGTGTAGAGATAGCCTATTTTCAGTGCTGGTACAAACTGTGAACAGGACACTACCAGAAAATAGAGATTCAAGAAAAACTTGAATTGTTCATATAAAACCTGAAAAAGAAAGGAGAAAATCAATGTGAAATCTCAGAGAAAAAAAACTTATGATTTCAATATATTTTTTAAAAATCAGTATAAAAAGTTCAGAGCTTTGTTAAAGTATGCATATGAACTACTATGCAACCATAGTTTATTAATTTTAGCACTGGCTTTCTTGAACCATACCACCTATAAAGAAAAATCAGATAATTAATTTATAATACACTGAAAAATAATAAATTCAAATTTTAGAATTAACTTTCATTTGAAAACACAACTACTTAAGGCAAATTTTTCTCCTCTCAATTAAACAAAATTCTTGTGTAAATACATTCCAAGGAAGCTAAAAGATCTAATTTTTCCTTGACATTATCAGCCAGCCAACATAAATCTGACAATAAAAAACTTCTAAGTGGAAGGAAGAGTAATATATTTATGTTTAAAATGCATTTTTCATTTTATTAAATTTAATGTTTAAGGATTATCTGGCCCTGCCATTATAATACAATGGTATAATGCACTTCCAATTTTAAAGGACATTCATGAAGTAGCTGAAAAATTCCTGAGTACCTTATTAGTTTCTAAGTAAACAGTATCTAAGGTTTCTTGATGATTCAAGTTTTTTTAATACAAGGAATGTGCCTGTGAATGCATTTGTCCCTTTACTCCAAAGAATTAAAAGTACTTTTAATAATACCATAAATGTAAATAAATAACTGAAAAAAACACCATAAATGCCACAAAAATTACTATAGGGTAAATATAAAAAATAAATGAAAAACAAAGATTAAGTTCATATAGTTGGGCCTGAGTTAAACCTAGAAGGCTGGGTTCCTGACCTATAATTTCACTGGTTTCAGGAACTCCCAATGAGAAACCTTCTCTACTAATGCAGTGTCAGCATTTCCACCACGACTTGGAGTCTTAAAAAGTTGTATAGAAAGGAAATGTGAAACACAATCTACAGGCTCCCAAGCAAGGGTAGAACCAGATTAAAATAAGATTGGTAAATATTTAACAAAACCAATAAAATTACAATAAAACATAGATAATATTCCATTTTAAAGCTAAGTGGACAAGAAGAATCCATGAATTAGTGGTCCATATTTCTATTTGAATTTAACAACACTGGTGTATAGTACTAAGAAATTACTAACCTAGCCAACATCATGCTCTAAATGTTAAAGGTAAAATCTGAACCCAGTGTTTTCAGTTCGTAGGTCGGCTCTCTAACTTCCTACCAGTTAATTTTACTGATATCAACTTAGTCTTCTATTATAACATCTTTCTAAAAAAAATAAAAGAAATTTCAAGAACTAGTCATAAAGTGCATGAATTACTCGTTTTAGGAAAACAATACTTACAAAATTACAAGATACATTCAGCGATATTTATTATTTTATTCAAAAAACATTTTCTTTGTAACAATACTAGATTTTCCTTTTAAGTAATCAACTCCACCATTACATCTAAAATATGACTTACTATACAAAAATCCAACTGACTTGCATTTTTCTTTAGTTACTGCAGGGGCAGATAGCATATGTCTTTAGTCTATTTTCAACAAAAAATTACATTATGTCTTATACTACCACCAAAATGTGAACCTTCAGTGAAGATATCTAAATAACCCTATGATCTACAAACAAATTTAGTATAAAAGGGAGATTTAGGGATTGTTAGAAAACTTAGAAATCTAGAATATGCCTAGATTTCAGTTTATTAAGTTCTACTGAAATCACTGTAAATAAAATGTTTATGAATAAATATAATTTTTAAAATACCTAATTCAATTTCAGCTAATCACAACACAGCTTCATGTTTGATATTGCTTTATCTGAAAAGTTTAACATTAGGCGAGTTAAACAACAGTTAAATATAAATACTTTTTTACTGATTCAGCCTAATATATTGTTTTACAAAGAAAAGTTATTTCTATCATTACACATTTGTTTGACTAAGATAGCTTTGCTACACTGACAACCTGTTTATTATTCATAATCAATCATGTTCTATTTAGGTTTAAAATGTTTTAAATTATTTCAAAAATTAATCTCAGCAGGATAAGCATCTTTCTCCCTACTCCCCACTGATTTCTTCAAAATTCCATTGAACATAAATTATATCTATTAGCAATTCAAAACTTGCCATCATTTTAAAAAATATAATAGAATTCCTGCTGTGCAACTACCAAACATTTTTTAAAATACCATATTTTATATGGAAAAGACTAATTTAAAAGAAAATACTATAGGCAAAAATAAAACTTTCACACAATACTAGGTTTCACAAACAAATCAACAGGTATTTGCAAAATATGGTTGATTTTAGGAAGCTATATGAATTGAATCTGATCACTGTTAAGCTGCACTGCAGATTTTTAACCACAGTAATCAATACTTTACTGTATACTTAATGAACTTTGTGACCTTTAGGAAAATGTACAATGCTTAGCCAATCTGTGTGTATTTAATAATTTAAACCTAGGGAGAAAACAGTAGCTTGGTTCAATAAAGATGAGAATATTTATCTGCCTGAAAGACAGTTGACATTTTATTGCCCTGACAAAAGATCAGTCTTTTAATTATGGAGCCATTAGTTTTTGTGTGTTTTAATAAAGAAGCATATTAGATATCAAGCATTTGCCAACTATTGGATGGATGGTGAAAAAAAATCAATACCCAATATAAAGTAGTGTGATTATTTAAATTAAAATATAAAGGACAAAGCAGCTCTAAATTGAAGTAGGGAAGAGATTTTATAGCTAAATAGCAAAAATCTGCCAATAAACAAGATGTTAAAAATTCTGAATATATGTATATACTTACATGAATCACTCTATAACATCCCTTTTATAATGTCTATGAAATAGGACACCAAAATTAGAAAAAAATAATAAAACAATTATAGACACAAATAAATGTGGCTTTATAAATAATGCAAAAAGTGGATGCTAGAAATACATGGAATTTTTTAAAATGTTATTTGGTATCCTTTCAGTATTTTAATTATTTTTAAGGTAACCTGGTAAGCTTATTAATTTAATGAGTTATATTAAAATCACTATGCTTAAATCTGAACTATAACTTTTTCATTTTAAATTCCTTTCCATTAACATGTGCCTGTTCCAAACATACCTTTGAAAACAGTTCAACTTCCTATAAAAAAATTTTAATTGTACATTTCCTTCTCATTTTTTACTTATATTTCCAGTAGAAAAAGGTTATTTTCTGTAGTCATTAGTGAAAGGAAACTAATAAGAAATCATTAGTAGTCTTACCCCAGGTATAAAGGTAAATACATTGTATTTTTGATTTTTTATAGAATTTCTGGGATATTTTTCTTCACACTTTTCAGGACATCCAAGCCAGACAGTACGAGCTTTCAGTTCCTTCTTTCTTCGGCAAACATTTATTAGCCAGTCACAGCAACTAAATGGAACAAAGATTATTATTTTGTATTTGTCAAAAATATTTCAACACATTTATATGTGAAGTTATTATTGTTTGTTTCAATATTTAGCAAAGATACTTATATCTTACCTAATTATAAATGTTATACTTTTAAAAAAGCAAGATCCATTATACAAATTTCTATTTGCAATCAAAATTCTAGAAGATATTTAGAAGTCTGTAAATGGCTTCTGGAACCTCAGGGAAATGATCTTCCCTGCTAGGCTCTCTTATTGACAAAATTCAACCATTAATACACTGAAACATTAGATGTTTTATGTATTGGGGAAGAATAACTATAGATTATTGGGAAGTCTCAATACAGTACTCAGTGATAAAGCTTCTACAGATTCCAATTAATCTATCATATTCTACCATCTCTTCTCTGAGGTAATCACTTTTTTCTACTTCTTAGAAAATGACTTTTGGGGTAACATTAGGTGATGCACCATTACTATTCAGGGCTCAAATTAACACTTGAGAGGGTGGTAATATTTAATCTGCTGTCATGTTGACCAAAAGAAGTAGAACAGAAAATACTACTGCTGCAGTGCTAACATTCTCTTCCATGCAAGGGGTAACTTAATTCAACACTTTTATTTGCTCTAACAGATTTCATTCACCTTCAGTAATAAACAAGTAATAAACAAATAAGCAGATGACTAATATATCAGGATTCCCAGAAATACAAGTCCCCTCCACTAGTTAAGGATTAAGTATAAAGTATGCCTACAATGAAGATGCTTTAAATTACCTTAGAAGACCATGGGAAAAAAAATACTCTTGATTATTTCCAAAAATACAATACACTCTCCAAAAAATAAAGAATTTTTTGAAACTACTCAAAGACTAATATATGCTCTAAAAAATCTTTTTCAAAAACATTTTGAGCAATAATGGCCCCATTGAAAGAAGTACACACATATAATTTTGCAAGATGATAGCACTCATTTTCCCATGCAAATTATGGTGTTGTTTTTTTATTTTATAGGCATAACATATGCAAACACATAACCTAGTGCTTCATAAAGTATGATGGTCCATAAAATGAAAAATAATATTGCTACATTGAATTCAAGGAAGACCAGATAAGAGTAAGATTACTTCCCTGGTATTTTATATTATCTTTATGGAGTTGTTTTCACCTTTTTTAACCCAATTTTCATGCCCAACTCCATAGGATTCTGTAACAACCCAAGGTACCACCAAAATATCACTTTTTGAATATAATACCACAATTAAGTGCATAGTGACCAAGCAGTTAAATACTCAACCAGAAACAACTTAATGTACTTGTTTTGTTTATACTCTTCTTAGAATATAAGTTCCTTGAGAATACAGTAGGAATTGTTTCATCCTTTGTATCACCAGTGCCTAGCACACTGCTATTAGATGTTTAATAAATGTTGGTTGATTGAATTAACTTCCTAATATAATCAGAGGGAAGAAGAGGTAGTTAAGTTGCATTAATTTTCAAAAGAGGAGACTAATTATGAATAAACAAACGTTTAAACCACAATATGGCTAAAATCTGTTCCTTTCCAACTAGTTTACTTTAAAGTAATCTACCTGTAATTGGTTTTGTGGCTCTGGTTTCTTTGACACAACATTCTTGCAAGTCACTTGTCTTAAATGCTAATCAGTTTAGTACTTAAGTTTCTCTACTTGATTGTCAGGTTTTGCATATACAATTTGAAGTAAAATAAAATTCCATTATAACATGGCTAATTTTCACAAAGATTCAGACAAACCTCTGATATTCAGACAAACAACTTATACCAAAACAAAAGTTATCCTGTCTTTTAATGGCAAGATTATAAAAGTTCTATAGAACTGATCCTATTTTTTCAAAAACTATGATCCAATGAATCCATGCTACACACCACATCTCCTTGCCACCTTCCTAGCCTCTGTTATATCCTCTGAACAGGACCTCTATAGGGCAGGCTTTGGAGTTGCAAAGCCACTATTCAACTTTGGAATCTGCTCTAGGATCTGCCAAGCTAATGAAATGAGTGCAAAAAGTCAATGATTCATGCACCAAGAAAAATGCACCCTATAATCTTCTTGCACATCAGCCCTGCCCCTATACAGTGTCTTTCATATGCTGTGTTTACACCCTATGTCCAAATCAAGAGAGTACTCTAAAGATTTAACTGAATATTTTAACTCTGAAATGCAAGAATTCATCTAGGTCACTATAGGACAAATTCTTTCTCCCAGGAAACAAATTTTAGGATGACAGAAACTATATCCCTAATCTGAACAACCTACGTACAAATGTATGCCATTAGTCACCAGAAGAATCTTGAGAAAGAATGTAGCTGGCTCAGCACTACCCACCATTATTTTTAGAGTAAAAACTCAAAGCATTCAGTATCATGTTTGTACATAAATAATAGCAAACTTTAAATTGTATGCAATTCCATCTCTAAAAAATATTTTAGCATAAAATGACTAAGAAAATATAAAACAAGCACTTTTAACATCAGTAAATCCAGAGTCATGCACTGACAATATGCACTGACAAGTCAAAAAGTAATCATTTTTACTTAAAGATTGCTAAGTTCAAAATTGTATGACTACTCTTATCCTTGCTCTCATATTTACACTCAGTATTTTCTCCTACTGTAGTTTAATCGTTTCGCATATTTTTACACAAATGGAAAAAATGCATATTTTAAATATATTCTTCCAAAATAGCTAAATAGTTGTAAACAATCTTTTTCAGTTCTTCTAAAAGTAGGTCTATATTTTTCTGTGATCTAAGTGGCTCACATTAAAAAAAAAAAGCATTAATAGAAGTGCATCTCTTCACTCAAACTTTTAGGAAAATAGTGAAAAGACAAATGCTAATAATCAATGAGATGCTGAAGTAGTAAATTAGTTAACAAAATGTGGAACATTCAGAAAAGAACTAGGATACTAATATAGTAAAAGGTGTGTGGTTTTTGCTTTAACATAGAATTCTATGGTTTAGTCATAGAAAACTTTATAGCCATTTTAAATCCTAACCACAGAACACAAAATTTCACATTTGGCAAGAACATCAGAAATCATCTAGTTGACCTGTTTGTAAATGAAGAAACAGGCCAACAGAGGTTAAGTGAAAATGCTTGTTAGTCTAATAAAAAAAATCAAAATTAGAACCCAGATCTCCTGACTCCCAGATGCAAAGCAGTTTCACTTATTCTCAGAACATCAGTAATCCTTTTGCTACTTAACTTCAACGCAGAAGATTATTTTCAAAGTGTACTTACTATATTAATACTATAAATGCAACACAAGTTTTATGTCATTTACTTTATTAAAACATTAAATGCATTAAAAAAATCTCCTGGAGAATATTTCAGACATATTATATTCTGTTCCACAAAACACACAAAAAACAGCAATTTCCTAATCAGATAATTAAATATTTTTTAAAGCCCAGATTCCAAGTGAAATAGATAATAGGCATTCCTGGAGTTTAAAAATAGTAAGAAATATAAGAAATACTTTTTTTTAAAAAAGTATTTAAGTGACTAATGAGTCCCAGCTGATGCCAAACAAGGTTTTTTTATACAGTCAGTTCTTACATAATGGATGCAAGGCCATAACGTCTGTATAACATGGCCTATGCTGTAAACATCAATGACAATAAACACTTTAATGCATGCACCACTGTCAGTGTTTACACGAAGCCAAAGCCCTGTTGACACAGAATTCCTGTACTTGCCAAAATTAAGTATCAGGGTTTTTAAATATAAATTCAGTAATTTAGCCATTTATTTTTCAATTTCTACACTTCAGAAAAAGGGCAAAAGTCCAAATCTTGCAAAGTGTAACAGTTCTGTTACTGTTCAGAAAATGGATAGGATATAGTAAATTCCTTTAACACATACATATGACATATAATCAAATCACATGCTATTTCATGCAATATTTAAATACATTTTAATAGTTGAAGAATTCAGTCATCTTGGAGTTTCATAAGAACTCACAGAGGATTTTGCAGAATGAGAAAGTATCATCACAGAGAAGAGACCAGAGATTTAAAATGAAGGATATAAGTAAGAACACTTAGGCTAATGAAAATACATACGGACAATGAAATATTTGTGACCTGTAGTACACTGTGGAGCTAATGAGGAAAATTAAGTCATCTGAGAATGTCATGAGGTCAAAACAATGTTCATATGACAAATGAAGAAAAGGAGAACTGATAAAACAGAGCAGGAATGAAAAACTTCATATATGGCAGATTGCTGAAGAGGTAAGACCAGCAAGCTCTATATATAACAATATAAAGATTTCTACAATATCCTAAATATTTTTCAGTGTCAATAAATCATTTGCAAGTTCTCTTGCCTCTCAAATTTAAAGTATGCCCAACACGGCAATATTACTCTTGCTTTTCATATACAATAAGATAAATCCTTTCCCCAAAACAGAATCATCCAAACAGAAAACTAAACTTTAAAAAAAGATAGCAAAAGGCCACTATTTATTAAATTTTAATTGGTCAAAAACTACATTCCCCTAAAAACTGAAATAAGTTCCTCCAAACACCAAGGTACTGTAATTGCATTCAAGTATAGCTTGGTAACTAGGGCAAAAGCAACCACAGTAGTAATGTCATTCTTAAAAGATCAGCATTTTCCCATGCTTCTGCATAACAAATGTGCAGATTAATTGAAAGTATACAAGCCATTTTAGAGCCCAGATTAATCCAAGCATTTGATATCCCCTTCACTTCATATGGAAATGCCATTCAGTTGCACTATTTTCATAGGGACAAAGTGTTTTTTGATAACAAGTGGAATGTAAATCTCATGAGAAAGAAATCAATCTAGACCAAAGAATTCCAAAGTATTGATCTACATGCATAACAATTCCACAAGAAGGAAAATTCAAATTTAAGGAAAAATGATCACAGGAAAGTATAAAGATCTACAAATTCTATCCTGCATAGAATTATTAAAATTAAAAGAAACAATAGTTTTCTGTAAATTAACATGTTATTGCTTCATTATAATTCAAATAGTAAAATGTTCTCTATTACCACAAAACCTACAATGAACAGAAAACCAAAAACTTACATGGAAATGGGCATTACAATTCTTTAAAATTAAATGACCTAAAATACAAATAATTTCAGTGTTTCTCCTATTATATGGAAATGGGCATTACAATTCTTTAAAATTAAATGACCTAAAATACAAATAATTTCAGTGTTTCTCCTAAAATTTATCCACCTTTAAAAGTATTTTTTTCTGAAAAATTGTATTTTTCTACATATTATTCTCCTAGATTGCCTACCAGACAAAAACAATTTTAGTGATGCTGATATGAACAATCTAGTACTTACGCCTACAAAATAAGTTCAGTACTCAAAACTTAAATTATACAAATAGCCCAAAGAAAAGTATAGGCCATTTTGTGAAATATACATTTTGGTTCTAGAAATACTGAGTCTTTCATTTTTAGTTTTTTTACTTCTCATACTTTTTTGAGTTTGCTAATGCTATTTAATCAGATTTTCCTACATGATTACAACTTGGAGATAACTTACATCCTTTAATAAATTTATATGTCTAGTAGAATTCTGTCAATTATTTAAAAGTGGGAAATCATTTTTCCTGATGAAGATAATTCAAGGCAGCACCTCATATATTATATCAAAAGTTTTCAGAAGTAATATACTTGCCAACACAAACTTCTAAATTCTGGCTGATGCATACATTGGCTGTTAGGATATGTCTTTGTCAAGAGATATGGCTTAACATTCGATCTAAGAAAATCAAACTGAAACATACCATTTAAAAAAATTCGTCACTAAGTGATAAATTTATTACCAATAAAAGTCCACAGGTAAGCATTAGTCAGACTTCTAGGTTACTATCCTCCTAAAACAATGACTCAAAACAACAAAAACAAGCCAACCCCTGTCCTTTTAAGTCCACATCATCAAAGACTAATTTACCATTATTAATAGCTTTAGCACCTGACTGGTTCTCTCCATCCTGCCTTCTGTCATTCTCCCCAATAGACTTGAACTCTTAATCCTACCTCTTCATTTCCAATGCTTTACACTGACCCTCTAGTTTAAGCACCTAGAAATACAGCCAACCTTTAAACCTTGCCATAATTCAAAATTGCTCCACCTCCTTCCTAAGTTCTTTACCTTTCACATTTCTTACTAATAAAACATTGAAGAACCTGTTCTCAGCCTTAAATATGATTTATAGTCCCACATCTCCCAATATATAAACACAAAACTAGCTATTTACAAGATAATCAAAATAGTAGCCTAGACTAACTCATTCCTTAAAAGTACTACAATGCCAACCTCTTACCAGAATGGGGAACATGCAATATCAACATTAATGATGATAATGATATTTATATGGTGCCTTAAGGTTTACAAAGCTCCTTACATAAATATGTGTGTATGTGTATGGATATGGATATATGTATATGTGTATACATACCCACAAAGATATATGTACATATACATATACATATATGTATATCCTCCCAATCATTATATGTAATGCCCTCCTAGAAGGCAGGGACTTAAATATATGCCCTCAAGGAACTTACAATAAAGGTAAGATAGAAGACAGAAGATAGAAAACATACAAAACAAAAGGAATACAAGGCTATTTGGAAAGAAAGAACTAGCAGCAGGAGGGAAATCAGAAAAGGCCTTATGGGGGGGCGGAGCTAAGATGGCGGCAGAGTAGCAGCAAGATTTCCCAGCTTGCACATAGCCACCTCAAATACCCATAAAATATGACTCTAAACAAATTTTAGGGTTCCAAAACTCACACAAAAAATGCAGAAAAACACATCTCCCGCTGAAGGCAGCTTGGCACAAAGGGCTCAATAGCGCTGGGAGCCAACACCAACCCAGCCTGAAACCTAGAATGGGGTTAATCATCTCATATAGAAGAGGCAAGGGATAACTGTTACAATGGAGGGAAAGAACAGGAAGGCAAAAGGGAAAGGGTCAACTTTACTCTCATTGAATTTGGCTTAGGGAAGGAAAGACATAAAATCTAAACTGGGTATCTTGCCACACAGGAGAGTAGGTGGGATGGGGATGAGAGGCGGGATGATGGAGGGGAGGGCCAGGTTGGGGTGAGAGTTCCTGGAAGTACACACTTCTGTAAAGGGACAGGGACAGGGTAGAGAATAGAACAAGGGGG
>JAQQSW010001604.1:0-17142 GCA_028646575.1 Pseudocheirus occidentalis
ACCTGCATATCCCTCCTTCCCCTCCCCAGCTATAAACATGCCTACCTAAAAAATATTTAAACCACAATTAAAAAGATACTTACCATATCCGCTCATGCTGCTTTGACCACCGTAGCCTCCTCCATAACCCCCACTGAGCTGCTGGCTAGCTGGACCACCGTAACTGGACTGGTTTGCTGTTAAGTTAAGAAAACATTAGGTTCCTGCTTCCAAGGCCATGTGGTACCTGGTGGTACCTGGCTTGCACTTCTAAATCTACATGGTCTTCCAGGGTTGACTTCATATCCTATAACCAATCCTGTTCTAGGTAGAATTTTCAATCTTTCAAGCTATTTCTTAAACAGCATTTTATTCCTCCACTATATGTACCGTGTAAAAGCTAATAGTATATGACTATCAGCAAGAATAGAGCCACAGTATTCAATAAAGTAGAGGCATCATTACAAAGCTGCTTATTTTAACTACAATCTTTTACACTAACTAAGCTTACTGGATGCAAACAATGAAATGACATCCTTTGCTTCACGAATAACTGGACACCAATACTTTCCTTTCATTTAACAATGTACTCAACTAATTGATTTTATGGGGTTTTTTTGGCCAGGTCCTTTTTAATTACATTAGGTCAAACTAAACTCTCTAAGAAATGTTCCCTCCCCCAAACATAAGCAATTAACAATCTAGCTACTGAAGTTTTATTACTTAACCAAACATAAGCACAATTAACAATCTAGTTACTGATATAAGTTTTACTATAACTAAACTCATGAATTTCATTACTTAACCAATACAAATAACTTAATGGAAGGAATTTCCAAAGGACCTGACTTAAGGTTACACTAAACTCAGTTAAACTAAATATAAATAACTTAACTTAAATATAATTGACTTAAGATATAAATGTTTTGTTTTTTAAAAAAACTAGCGATATTTACACAAGCCCATGCCTCCCATCATTTGGCTACCATAAGCACCACCGCTTGCTCCTGCTGTAGAATTCAAGAAGAGTTCTACATATCTGTGTTCTGAAATGAGAGAAAAGGCATACAAGGTTAGCTTTAAAAAAAGACACTAAAGTGATATTTACACAAACCCATGCCTCCTAGCATTTGGCTACCGTAAGCACCACCGCTTGCTCCTGCTGTAGAATTCAAGAAGAGTTCTACATATCTGTGCTCTGAAATGAGAAAAAGATTTGAAAAATGTATTACTTAATGTTTAAGTTTTTCTTAAAAATAATCTATTTAATATAGGTAATCATTCGAAATAAACCATCTTGCTTTCTAGCAACTAATGTTAAAAACCTACCCTTGCCATTTATAATTACACCATCTAAATACTGTTTAAAGCGAGCCAACCAATGGAACCAAATTTTGAGCAAACTAAACCTCACACGCTCTCTTCACACTAGCAATCACAGGCATCAATTATGTTGTATGTTCTTTGACAGATTTCCTAGGATAAAAAAGTCCAGACTTACGCATATTGGCTTTGTCTTTTGACATAGCTGCCACAGCATCTTCATGAGTAGCAAATTCAACATCTGCTTCTCCAGTCACTCTGCCATCAGGTCCAATTTCAATGTGTACTCGAACAGGGTTGAGTGGTGAGAAAAACTGGGCACAGAAAGAATCAGGTTATGCTCTTAAAAGACCTAGTTTCTAACAAATCCTTCAGTTCTTTAAGGTCAGATAAAGACACACATATCACATGTATTAATCTGAGAAAACTTACATTGTAAATATCATTTTCAGTAGCTCTGTAAGGTAATCCTCTCATGTGCACACAATGGCCTGTTGTACTCTGGAAAGTGGATCCGCCGTCTCCATATCTATGATCAGACATTCCTGAAAAACAGTAATTGAGGTCTAGATTTAAAAAAGTGTAGGTATCCTCCAGCTTTTAAGTACAATTCTTACCTTACCTCTTCCAAATCTATCCGACCCAAAGCCATATCCATCATTATATCCATTGTAGTCATCATAGCCTCCATACCCTGAAATGGTTAATGGGGAAGAGTCATTACTTTACAGGAAGCTTTTTTTTTTTAATCGGTCATCTTATTTCTTAGGCACACATACCTCCACCGTAGGCACCTCGCCTCATTCTTTCAAACCCAGCTCCTCTACCAATGCTGTTATAGCCTCTGCCAGCCCCAGGCCTGTCATAAGGACCTGGCCGCTGCATAGCCATTAGCTTTCGAGGAGGATCATAATGAGTACGAACTTCTGCCCGGCTGCTCTTGAAGATTTCAATGTACCTAAAACATTGTTCATATAGAAAACTAGTGAGTCCTTCATTTCATACACAGGTATATTTACACAAGACAATATTCTAGTCATAGCCGTGAAACTGACAAATACTTAAAAGCCAGATTTCTTTACATTTGCATAGGCAATGACCAGATTTTACTCTTAACTATAAAAATGTCATTTTCAAGGGGAAAAGTTAAACTCCTCCTTTTTTTTTTTAAAAACTTTACAGTAGCCCAACCTTAAGGGTGGGAGAGGAGTGTTTATAAAAGCAAAATGTTTTAGGAGGGAATGAATTCCACTCAACTCTTAACATTTCAACATTTGAATTAACTGGCAATATGTAACAAGTGAGCTAAAAAGCCAGCCTTCACCAACATTCTAGCTCAGTGCTACAGTTACTTTGCCTGTAACAAATACTCCACATATCCTATGCTTCTTAGTAAGAATCAGCATAGGTAAGCGCATGCTTCAATGAAAAATAGTCACAAGCAAAATTGAGTAAAACCTTTTGTGACAATTTCTTGAAAGCTATGCTTAACATTACAATGCAAGTTTATATACAGCAAGAAAGTTTGTGGCATTTCAACTTTATAAAACAAGTTCAGAAAGTTATCACATTTTCTTATGGTAATATTAATTAGTTTACTAGATATTGAGCTAAAGCCATTGTTTACACTAAATTTTTTTTTAAAGCCATAGTCTCTCGACTCCATGGACTTATGGTTGCTTATAGAAATTAAGAACCTTAAATGGCAAATGCATCTTAGTAACTGGGAATAATTTAACCTTGAGTGTTTGTCTACGCAAATATGGCATTTAAAAGTTTTAGCATGTAACTTTAGCATCTGACAGTAACTTAACAGTTTTAACACTTTAATTATTAACTAGGACTAGGAAATAGATACATTTCCTTTCAAGCAGAGAGAATATGGATTTAATTATCATTTACCATAAGAAAAGTGACGTATCCAACCAACCATCCATCCCCACCTGTGCCCTATTCTTTCCTTGTGTTTCTTTAGAGCCTTTTCAGCTATTTCCTGTGAAGCAAACTGCACGAAGGCCTCCCCCGTACTCCTCCCCTGGAAGTCCACCGGCAATGTTATCCCATTTGGCACGATTTCCAACCCTTCAACCCAAGGACAAATAACCCCAGTAGGGGGGCAATATTAACATCACAAGCCCAGAAATGATTCTTCTTATAGCTTTAAATACACCAGAATTGTACATATTTTAGGCGAACGGTATGCTTTTATAACTTTAAGTACTCATAAATATGCACTGACATGAAGTTCCATTAAGTTTACTACTCTTAAAAACACCCTGATACAAAAAACATAGGAGGCAAACAAATATACAGTTCACTTGCTGATAGAGGGTGTATTAAACTGGCATCAACAATTTTATATTTTCAACACATTCTCATTGCTGAGAATTACACAAAATAGAATGACAGTAAACTAATCAAGTTTCACACACTAACAAGTTTTGCCAACATGTCTTCTTTCCTTTAAATAATATACTACAAATAGCTAAGTGGAACTTCAGTTTTCAAAAGACAATTTTTGCATATTTAGGTACACATACAATGAAATAAAACATTGCTAAGATCACAAAACTGATCAAATAACCTGACTTAAAATACAACTGATCTATGTAAGACAATCATGCAATTTTTATGTTCTAATTGTAAATTAACACTTAAAGGTTTTCAAAGATGGAATTTCCAGTTCGTGGATACATTTCCAAGATTACAAAAAAGGCTTAAAACACTTTCCTAGGAGTAAGATTAGATTACATTAAGTGACTCATGGCATTCAAATTTTAATTCTAATAGATATTTGAACTTTAGTCAAAACGTGACTAGGATTCAAATATTGTTACCAAATATGCTATCAACTTATTTGAAATTAACTTTTCATAATCTATTAAAATCAAGAGCCCTCCATCTTTAACATTGAATTCCAGACCTAGAAACTAGTCAAATTTTTTCAAACACTTCAAAGAACATTTCTATTACATACTTTTCAATGTGAAAAATACTCATGCAAATCACGTCAGAATTGTGTTAGACATTCAATTAGTTTAGGCCCAAAACATTACCTTGATGAACATTTCCCTATCTTAAGTAAACTGGGACATCATTTTTCAAAATCAGCAATTGGTAAGAATTTAAAACAGTACCTGAAAATTATTCCTCTGCAATCTTACTTAAGACAGGCAACTTGCAATGCTAGTAGCCTAAATTACCAGGCTATAATCAGGTTTTCCTTGGAAGAGGCTCCATAGTATTGCTCCAGAGAGAACATATGAGTTTACTTTGATCCCATGACACCGGCAGTGTCATTTTACAATAATGAATAACAGCAGGAAGAGTGTTAGTTAAAATTAAAAGTACATCAGTCTAGTCATGGTGATAAGTGCATCTTACCTTATAAACTTGAGGTACTATGCTGAACAGCAAATGTGTAGAAAGAAGTTAAGCTGTTGAGGACAATCCTCTAGCATCTAAATATCTACTTTAAACTACAACACCAAGTATAAAAAAAATTAAAGATTTAGTGATATTTAGAATCCAAGTTGTTTTCCAGCTTTAAGGTAGTCTAATTTATGGGCTTAAATTATTTGAAGGTCCCTGAACTTCTAAACCAGAGAATAGCATTCAGTGTTTAAATTTTCAACCTGTCCAAACAAGTACATCTAAATCATTCCAATTACTTGAACTAGCCAGAATGCACTTGTCCAATGACAAGCACTGCTACATACCTGAAAAAAACTGAACAATTTCTTCCTTGCTACAGCCAAATGGGAGTCCTCTAAGGCGCACAAAGCCATCATTGGCAGTGTCAGGACTATTTGGACCAGTATGCTTCAACACCCAATCCATTTCAACGTTGTTTGACTTGAATACTGTAAGAGGTGCTTAGAATTAGTCAATTTCGGAATGCTAGAAGGAATAAGATTTCCTTATTTTTAGATAAACTAGGAGCTGCCAAAAACTCACTTAGATGACCATTTCCATGCGGTCAATTACCTAAAATTCAGAAAGGGGGGTAAAATCTACACACTTAACACTTTATGTCAACATAAATCAAACCTTCAACATATCTGTGTCCCATAGTTTCTCTGTCTTTTTTCAGTGCCAATTTGACTTCATCTTCTGATTCAAGTTCAACAAATGCTTCTCCACTTGGTCTGCCTTCTCGGGTATAGATGAAACGAATGCCTGATGCCCCATTTTGAATTTTGCATTCTGTAAAGAAACCAATTGTTAACTCACAGTTAATGTGCCTAACTATTTAGTGTCCTGCTTCTAATAACTGAGACTCCTTTTAATAGTTTCAGTACTAGATGCTTATGTTGTCCTAATGCTGGCAGCATTAAAAAATATTATAAAGTACTACAACATTTAACAGGTTACAGTTTGAGCAATTTTCAAAATCTTAAATCTTCATTTTTAGGGTGTTTAAAATCTTTAACAAAGATTTTACCTTTTACCTTTTAATACTCAAATATCAACCTTTTCATGCCAAGCATTCACTGTACCCTCAAGCTACTCTAAAGTTGCATTATCTTGGGGGGAGGGGGGGAACTGAACCAGTCTTAACCAACAGAACCCAGGTGAAACAATCTTGACTTACCATTTCCACATCAAGCAGCAGGAATACTACAGCATCACAATGCAATAACAATATAATCAAGTTATTGACCCACCTTTACAAACTGCTAAGCAGCTTCTTATTTTCACGATTCCACAACAGCTTCATCTGAACAGTAAGCAGGCTATAAAAACTTTACCTTCCCATACTTCTCCAGCATTTTACTTATATCAAGTAAGGAACCACTGACAACTTAAGGAACCAGACCTATTAGTTTCTTCTATGTCGGAATAGACTCACTCTTTATTAAGTCCTTCAAATAAGTTATTCTTTTATCTTTTAAGGTGTCTAACTCAATTCGAGTCACAAACTGAGCTTACTTTCCAAAGGAAAAAAAATGCAGCCTTTGTCTGTCCTAAGCAAAAATTCATACCAGCCTTTCCATGGCACTTTTGCTATGTAGGAGACACTCAAATGTTTATCAGGAGACATTCAATTCTTGTCAAAGCAATAGAGATGCACTTCCAAGCAGCCCTACTTCGGCAGAATGATAAGAACCGTAAGGATCCAAGGGGAAAAAGGCCTTTCCATTATGCTAACCCGGCCCCTCCACTCCACTTCCCGTAAGCAAGCTGCGGTCGTTTCGCAATTTCCATTGTGTAATGACGCAAAGCGAAACCAATTTCCACCACCCCCTCCCCCCGGGCAGCAGCGCGAGACTTGCAGCAAGCGGCCGCTCCCCCGCCAGGGGGCCGCCAGGAGCGCGCGGCGGCCTAGGACCACGCGGCCCCCCTCCCCCGCCCCGCCCGTCGACCTGCTGCCGACGCGGACGCGAGGCCTACGCCGCTGCGAAGACTGGCGCGCGCCGCCGCCGCCGCCCAGAGGCGCGCTCTCACTTTTCCCCTATCTCACAACCCCGCCCCACCCCCGCCCTCTTACCCGAGAAGAAACGTTGGACTTCATCGGCCGAGCAGGACCAGGGCAAACCCCGGACCTTCACCACGAAGCCTTCTCCGCCTTCGGTGCTCAGCATCATCTTGTTCAGTCAGTGGCGGCGGCTGCGAAGCGAGTGCCGGGGGTGAGGAAAGGGTCCCTCCCCCCGCCTCCCGGGTAGGCCCTCGCCCCGCCCCTCACCCCCCCCCCCGCGTTCCCAGCCGTTCGCGCCCCCGCGCCAAGCGGGGATCCACAACCGGTAATCCGTTCTTTGTCCCCACCACACCAACCACCCCCTAACCCCGCCGCGCCCCCCAAAACCGGCCGCCCGCGCCTCCGGGACCGCGCCGGCCGAGCCTCTCTCCGGCGGGCGGGCGGCCGAGGAAATGGCGGCGGCTGCTTCCGCTCCGCCTCCTCCTGCTCCGCACACAATGGAGTCGCCTCGGCCCGCAGGCCTCGGAGGCGCCGACAAGCTCCGGCCGACCCGAACCGCGGCCCACAACGCGCCGCGCTCCCCCCAGAGTGCCGACGGGGACCAGGCCGAGGGGGTCCAGAGAGAAGTGCCGTTCCCGCGGGCGACGGAGGTTGGACGAGAGCCGACCGGTGCTCACCTCGGTACTTGACTTCGGCGTGGCTAGGAAGAAATGACCGCTGAGCGCCTGCGCATCCTAGATAAACCCTTTTGAGCACGCTCTGCGCATGCGCAGAAGAGCTCTAGTCTCCGCCCCCTTTCGTCACATAACGTTTGTGCGCAGGCGTGCTTCCACGAGCGCCAACCTCCTCCCGCCACAGGAATCTCGCGCGCGTGCGCTTTGGCCCCAGTCCTTTCTAACCCTTCCCCCACCAGCACCCCACTCCCTTTCTGCGCTTGCGCCTTCCCGCGAATATTGAACTTTGTGCCCGTCCGCTTACAACTTTGCTGTTGCGCATGCGCCGATCTGCTGTTGGTTAGCTTCTCAGGCCCGCCAAGGTGGGGGAGGGGCGGGCTATACCGGGCCTAGTGCCGTGGCCTTGGGTCTGTGGCGTTAGTGGCTCCCGCTCTTCGTGGTTGGGCCTTCCCGCCCGCGAGGCCCGAGCTCCTGGTCGGATGGGGGCGCAGAGCCGACGTCTCGGAGCTTCTCTGGTGCTCGGGCCCGGCACTAACGTCAGGGCCTTGCGCGGATTAGGCTTTAGCGCTCCCTCCCCCCGCGGCCTCTTCGGGCACGCGCCGGGCACTTCCCTCCTCCCTCTACCTGCCCCGCCGAGCTGCCGAACCCGAGAGGGTGCCTCTCCTCTGCGGAGGCTCCCGGCTCCGGTAACCCTGCGGGCCTTAAGGTTTCAACCCAGAAGAAGCTCCTCGAAGACAGAGCCCGAGTTTTGTTTTGGTTTCGTGTCTCCCGCGCCTGACGCGCAGTAAAAATGTTAGTTTGGGGGGTGCACGGCACCTCATTGCTCGCGACGCCCAGGGGAGAGGATGAGGCCACCCCGCCCTCTCTTTACGGAGACTCACCAAATCCCCGGACCCCGGGCTGGTGTCCCCTTGGCACTGGGCTTGGGAGCCGTCGGTGGACCCCGGCCTACCCTTTATCCTGAAAGGTTTGGGGCCTCCAGGAGCATTTCTTGAGCACCTGATACCCTGGTAGCTCATCACTAGGAGGGTGCGGAGAGGAGAAAGAAGGATTCCCTGCCCTGAGCTTAGGTGATGATTGGAAAGGCACTGACACCCACACAAAAATTAGAGCAAAGTAACGGAGGCGCTCCGGGATTTTAGGGGGATGAGGAAAACTGCACACTGAAGAAACGGGAAGGCATAGTCGGTCTTTGTATTTACTTAAAATTTCCGCGATGTTTTAGCACCCTGCATGGGACATAGGTGCTTAAGAAGTGTTGACTCATTTCCCGTAGGGGTAGTGACCAGACTTGTGATTTTATTGGAATAGAGATCGATCTCCCAGGTGAGGAAAACACTTTCACTAGTGCAGATTAGTCTCTCCTCTGCAGTTTGTTCTTTGGGAATTGCCCAGAACACCGAAGGGTTAAAAGTAACTTTCAGGGTTACGTCGCCATTATGTATTAGATGCAGGAATTGAACTAAAATCTCGTGGGCTTCAAGGCATGCAATTTATAAGCTATCCCAGGATGCAGGGATCCTCGAAGATCAGTAGTGCCTTGGGCAGAAAACGGGAAAGTTTCATAAGGGGTGGCTCTAGGGGGAAAGATAATTTCTTTTGGACATGTTGAGTTGGAGATGTCTCCAGAATATCCAGTTTGAATGGCCTCAATAGGCAGTCAGTGATGTGGGACTGAAGCTCCAGAGAAACTGGGGATAAATAGATATATCTTGGAATCATCTGCTCAGGGATGATCATTAACACCATTGCAGCTGAATCAGTAATTGACAGGGAGAGTGTAGATTACAGAAAAGGAACTCAGTTTTCTCCTTTCAGATGTACTTTCTGTCATACCCACACGTTGTTTTTTAGTCCAGAGATTCACCCCAGTGCTCAAAGTGTACATAGCATTAAGCAGTTTTAGGAGGAGCAGAAATACAAATAACCAGCTCCCTGCTAAAGATGATTTTACAGGCTCACAAAGGAGCAAACCGAAGAGATTTAACTGCAACCGCCTTTAAACAATTATTACCCATTGATAAAGGTAAAGTTCAGTGCCTCCATCTGTCAGCTTGCTCGCTGCACATTTCACTACTGAAAGTGATGAAATCAAAGCAATATTTGAACATTAGTGGTGGAGTTTTAAAGATGATGAGATTAAATGTAGAAAACCCATTTTAAGGCTTAACTATTGGTCAAGGGTTTTGGCTGCCCAGTCAAGGAGTGCTACACATTTACCCACATCTAAAGTTGTTAATGTCAAAGCACTTTTTAGACCTAAAGTTCTATATAGATAGTAGGCCATAATAGCCTGAGTCCTTACTACACAATAGGTAGTGATTTAATTGGGTTCAAAAAGTCTTTGTTCCACATAATCAAATAAGCATTTGTTGTAATGCATGCTAAGTATCCTGAGATACCCAAGAAATATAATTATCTACAAGGAACTTTCAGTCTAGTAGTAGGATTCAAAAGATTCATTAACATGTCAACAAGACAATGCAAATTAATTGCATCAGGATGTCTAGATGATTTCTGAATTTGCCCAGGATTATTAACACCCTCTTGTGCTACCAATGTTTTCTTTTCCTTCAAACTTAAGTTGTTTCACAATTCTATTTTCACAAAAAAGAAAAATATACAAAATATTAATCTCATTTTAAATGGTGTTTTCATTGTAAAAAATGAGATCAAAGTAGGACTTCACTCAATGTTCACAATAAGTGAACAAAACTATGTGAATAGGTAGTAGTTTTATGCTGCTGTGCCATTACAGAGCAAGAAATAACAGAGGTACATCCCAAATGCTTCACTAGGTTAATGAATTTCTAAAGAATAAAGACTCAGTCAAGAATAAGACTTTCAGGGTTCTTGGGTAGATAAATCTATGACATTTATGAAAGCACGTGGACAAGAATCACGGATAAGGAAAAGACCTAGAGCAAATAACTACATGAAGGGATGAGATCACAGGTCCATGGAAGTGTAACACTGCTTTAACAAAGTGCTATATTGTTAGGTAGAGAAAAATAATAGGGTAATATTCAATTGTTAATTAGTACAGTAAGTAGAAAAGGGAATCAGCATGAATTAGGTACAGGTAACCTGCAGACTCAAGGCCACATGTGTGCCTCTAGGTCCTCAAGTGAGACCCTTGGATTCTGTTGAAGGACTGAACTTGAATATCTAAAGGGCCATGTGACCTCAAGGCTGAAGGTTCCTCACCTCTGAACTACGATAATTAGGAAAACGTTCATAGAGAAGATGGAGCTTGCCTGGGTCTTACCAATTTCCTTTAGTACTCACCACTATGTTGATATGCCCATCATATTTGATTGAGAAGCTGTTATTAAAGTGTCAGGTTATTAGGATGGATTTTTTTAAAAAGGAAATAGCAGTTTATAGCTAGAGAAGCCTTATAAATGATGATTCCATTTCTTTCACTTTAACATAAGGAAACAGTTCCAGAAAAGGGACGTAAATAAATTACTCAAGGCAATACAGCTAGTTAGTAGGAAAGATAAGTAGTAGTTGCTCCATCATTTCAGATCTGATTCTTCCTGACCCCATATAGGGCTTTTCTTGGCAAAGACACTGCAGTAGTTTGCCATTTCCTTCTCCGGCTCATTTTTCAGAGAAGGAAACTGAGGCAGAGAGTTAAGACTAGAAACCAAATTTCTTGATATATTTCCAATGTACATTCTATCATACCCATCCATTGTCTATTTAGTCCAAAAATTAAACCATGCTCAAAGTGTATAAAGCATCAGGCGCTCTTAGGTAGGAGTAGGAATACAAATAAGCAGCTCCCTACCACAGATAATTTTACAGTCTCAGAAAGGAGCAAAGTGGAGACCTCCATTTTAACTCTCTTTAAACAATTTACCCATGATTACCCATCAAAAGTTAGTGGAAATCAGTCTTCCACTGCCCAGTTTGTCACTTTGCTCCACATTTCCCAACTTCTTCCTATCCATTGGCACTCCCTTTCCTATTCAACAGACATTCTCCAAGCGCCTACTATGTAAGGAAAACCCAGGAATGAATAAAATATGGTCCACCCTCTGACAGAAGTAATGAACTTGGAAAGCACATTGGAGGCATTTTGGGACATGGCCAGCATGTATTTGAGCAAACTGATTTGTTACAGATGAAGATGTAAGAAAAAATTAAGAGGAGCCCGTGATATTTATGCAAAAAAGTAAAGAGGGTCATTGACACATTTCAAAATGCGGAGAAGAAAGGAGGGAGAGAGACAAGCAGGACAACTTTGAAACGAACACACTTTGCTTTTTTAAAAAGAGAGTTATAAGAGAAATGTAGTTGCATATACATCTTTCTGGGTTTGGGGTTTTTTGCAGAAATATTTGTTAGTGTTTATCAAGTTCATAATAGCAAACATTTTTTTTAATTTAATGAGATATGGTCTAGGTACTTAAAGAAATCCGTGTAGGAAAAGAGATAAATGTAAAATTTAAAGTACAGGCTGTTCTATCCTGTGTACCAAATGAGGGGTACAGACAGGTGCTATAGGACTTTGAAGGACAGTTTCCTATAGGCTAGAGGTGGGATTAGAGTTGGGCCTCGAATGATGATAAGATTTAGCTCAATGGCAGAAGGGAAAGGGTATCTATTTTGTGAAAATAGGCCTAGCTAGATTAAGGTGACACATGAATGTAATGTTTGGGTAATACCCATCTTTGCTAGAACAGAAGAGTATATATAGCAGGCCCTAGTGTCTGAAGAGTCTTAAATACCAGGTTAAGGAGTCTGAAATATGCTCAGTAACCAAAGGGTAACCTTTGTGTGTTTTCAAGTAGGGAAGTGATATGTTTAAAGGTGAGTTTTATGATGCTTAATCCAGCAGTATATGTAGGATATATTGAAGGGGGAAGAGGCTCAAAGGAGAGAAAGTATTTAGAAAGTAGTCTCCATGAAAGGTGATGGAGACCTGAGACTGGCGTGGTGTCATTAGAGATAAAAACAAAAAAAATATATTCAGACAGGATTTAGGATATAGCCAATAACCACTATTCCTCTTCTGCTGCTTTTCCAACATCTCTCCCTAAAGGTAGCCAACACAACTCATGATTCTTCTACCCCAAAAAAATTTCTATTCCTCTGCTTCTCTCCAACAGTTGCTAGGCTTTCTTCCCTTCATCTTCTAGTTCTAAAGACCACTGACGTGTTAAATTCTAAAGTTTTTTTAATTGCCTTTGATCTGTGGACTTTATATTATTCAGTGAGCAGGGAGACAGGACTGACCATTATTTTGATAACTCTTCCTGATCACTTATCTTCATGACTCTCAAGAGAAGTACTCAGATATAAAACGAGATCCCAACTTCCAAGGTGCTGCTGCATCCTTGGCTAAATGTACAAACTACCCAATAACTGAATAAAAGCAGTAAGAAATGAATTGAGTCTTAATTATGTAGTTGTCATGCTCCAAGAGTAGTCTACACGTCCCCTCCCTAAGTCCTTTCACCTTCTATCTCTTTGACAATATATAAATTTCCTATTGAAGGTGAGAATTCCTGTCTCAGTCTCTTAGCCACCACTGAAAAGGACTTTGGTCTAACCAGTCTCAAGTTCATAACCTAATTCACTTCTGGCCTGGCCCTAAAGTTTGGCCTTTGAAAGGAAGGTCAGACTCTGAAAGAGACTTATGATACAGGAAAAGTTTAGTACCCTGTACTAAATCTTGCCACCTCTTCGGAAAACCAGTCTATATATACTATTGAGCAACCTATACCTGAGAGACACAGAGGATGAGTGAGAAATAAACCATTGTAGAGATAGACACTAGCTCCTAGAGGAAGGCTAGCTTGTTCACTTGTTCCTCCCAGGAGGGAAGGAACTGTCTGCAGGTTCAGAAGGGTAACAGCCTTTGGAGAAAGAAGAGAAGAGATTCCTGGACTCTCTTAAGAGAAAGCTATGTGTGCTACACCATCTGCATAGTCCTAAATTGGAATAATAACACTAACTGGGATTTATATTGCACTTTGAAGTTTGCAAAGTGTTTTAATACATTATTTCAATTGAGCCTAACAACCACCCTCTAAGACTAGGGTATTAGCCTCATTTTATATAGGGGGAAGGGCCAGGTCGATATACAGGCCTGTGATCTCTTTGTACTATACCTCCCAGGAAGCAGTGTGGGAGCTTTCTTTCATGACATAGTTTAGTTTGATTAAGTAGATGTACTTCTAGAATGCAGTTTGTTTTGTTGGATTTTTTTTTATTTTTATAAGCATTTATTAACTCTACCATAGAACAATAAAAAATAAAATAAAATCTTCATAACATTTGCATAGCCCAGCAAAACAAATTCCTACACTGGCCATCTCCAAAAATGTATTTCTCATTTTGTATTTCAAGTCTATCACCTGTCTGGTAGGAAATACTCTTCAGTCCTCTGGCATTCTAGTTTATCTTTGCCCTTACCAGAACTTAAGAGTTTCAAAGTTCTCTTTATAATGTTGTCATTGTATAAATTGTTTTCCTAGTTAAATTCATTCTTTATCAGTTCATATAAGTCTTCCCAATAGTGCAATAATTGGGTCAAAGGGCTTACACATATTTAGCAACATTTTTTAAGGAATAGTTCTTAATTGCCTTCTATATTAGCTGGACCAATTGACAACAACTCCAACAATGTGCTAATGTGCCCATTTTTGCTTAGACCTTCCACTATTTCTTATATTCCTGTTTTGTCATCTTTTCCCATTTGATGGATCTGAGAATTATTTTAATTTGCATTTCTTTGACTGTAGAGATTTGGGGCATTCTTTCATGTGATTGTTGATCACTTGCATTTCCTCCCTTAAAATGGTCAGTTTTAAAATGGCCTGGTCAGTTTTCAGATGGAAAAATTAAAGGTATCTATAGTGATAAGAAAAAATGCTCTAAGTCACTATTGATTAGAGAAATGCAAATTAAAACAATTCTGAGGTACCACCTCACACCTATCAGATTGGCTAATATGACAAAAAAAAGAATAATGATAAACGTTGGAGAAGATGTGGGAAAATTGGAATACTAGTGCATTGTTGGTAGAGCTGTGAACTGATCCAACCTTTCTGAAGAGCTCAAAGGGCTATAAAACTGTGCATACCTTTTGATCCAGTAATGCCACTGCTAGGTCTGTATCCCAGAGAGATCACAGAAAATGGAAAAGGACCCACATGTACAAAAATATTTATAGCAGCTCTTTTCTGTAGTAGCAAAGAACTGAAAATTAACAGGATGCCTATCCACTGGGGAATGGCTAAACAAGTTGTGGTATATAAATGTAATAAAATACTATTATTCTATAAGAAATAATGAGTCAATGGATTTCAGAAAAATCTGAAAAGACTTACATGAACTGATGCTGAGTGGATCAAGAAGAATTAGAAGAACATTGTACATAGTAATAGCAATGCTGTGTGACGACCAATTTTGATAGACTTAGCTCTTCTCAGCAATACCATGATCTAAGACAATTCCAAAAGACTCATGATGGAAAATGCTGTCCACATCCAGAGAAAGAACTAATGATGCCTGAATGCAGATCAAAGTATACTGTTTTCACTTTTTTTTTTGCTGTTTTTTCTTTCTTGTGGTTTTTTCTCTTTTGTTTTGATTTTTCTTTAACAATATGACTAATGTTGAAATATATTTAATATGATTGTATACCTATAGCATATATTGATTACATGCTGTCTTGAGGAGGGGCAAAGTGAGGGGGAAAAATTGGAACTCAAAATCTCATAGAATTTATGTTGAAAACTATCTTTACATGTAATTGAAAAAAAGAAAATACCATTAAGTGGGGGGAAAATCTGCCTAGTCATGTCTTTTGACCATTTATCAATTTGGAAATGGCTTTTGGTCTTATAAATGTGAATTTGTTCTTTATACACTTTGACTATGAGAGCTTTAACTTAGCACATACAATTTATCTAGCCAGCAGAACTCTGCATCCTGCCAGGCAAAGAGTAAAGGAGAGGTAATTATATAGCACAGCTCACCTCACATTCCATGTTGCATCATCAGTGCATAAATTAAATGAACTGCCTGTGTCTCTCCCACAGTGTTTGAGAGGCAGTAGGTTTTAGTGATAGATTGGACTTACACATTCAGTTCTAGAGTTATAAAGGTGGCAGCTTTACGGAAAAACTTGTGATTGAGTCAAGTTTTTGCTTCATTAAATAATTTTGCTCTGAATTTATCTTCTGGTTTGGTGTTGTGCAAGTCATTATAAAATAAACTCAGACGTATGAATATAAATAGATAATTGAACCTAATAGAGTTATGACCAAATAACTGTGACCAATATAAGCCAAAGTCCACAGTAAAGAGATCCCTACTTTATAGAGATGAAGAAACTAAGACTTAGAATGGTTCATTGATTTGATCACTCAGTTATTAAATGTCAAAGATGGGAATTGAATCTGGTTTTAACTGACTCTAAATCCAGGACTCTATTCCATTGGCTATAGCATGATGAAGTAACAAACCAGACCCACCCCCATCCCTAGTGCTATGAATCACATGGTAGGATCTTCAAAAAGGGAGGGTTGCAGGACACCCTGACAACATTGATTTCTTTCCTGCATTGGAGGTGGGCCTTAATCTCAGTTACTATGTTAGACCATACTAGTCCCCTCTTGGTTCTCCTCCCACTTTTCTCATTGTTTCTTAGTCATCTTTGCTTGTTTATCATCTCTATCAGAGGTGTCAAACACTCAGTTTTCTATGAAATTGCAGGCTACAACACTCCACAGCTGGAACCAGATAAAAATGTAATTGGGAAATATGTAACAAAATGAAATTATAATAGAACATAGATAATGTTATTATGTGGTTTTCTAAGTTAATATATGCCTGCAGGAATCCTTATTTATGGTTAGTGCCTCTTTTCTATTTGAATTTGACACCACTGATCTGTATCACAACCCTAAATGTGGTATACCCCAAGAATGTAAGGGACCCTCTTCTCTTTTCTCTACATTTTCCTTAATAACATTATCAATTCCAGTAGTTTTGATAAGCATTTCTATGTAGATAAATCACAGATCTATGCTTCTGGCTTTATTCTGTTTCCTGAGCTCTAGTCAAATCATCAAATGCTTGTCAGACATTTCAAACTAGATGATCATGAGACATCTCAACTTCAAATTACCAAAGCAGAATGTATTTCCTTCTCCCTGAAGTCCTCTTTTCTACTATACTTCTCAATTTCTGTCAAGTACACTAGTGCTTTTCCATTCTCCCAGGTTCCTAACCTTGGTATTCTTGAATCCTTACTCGCCATTATTCTACAATATCCAGGCAGATGCCAAACCTTGCCATATCTATCTCCTCATTATCACTCACAGCTACCACCTTAACACAGGCCCTCGTCGCTCCTCACCTAGACTACTGCAGTGACTTCCAAATTGATCTCCTTGCCTCAATCTTTCCAATCAAAATCTATTCCATCCTCCATACAACTGCCAAAGGAAATGCCCTTAAACTCAAATCTGACTGTCAGTCTTCTACTCCTTAAATTCCAGTGGCTCTCATTGCCTCTAGAAGAAAATACATACTCCTCTGTTTGGCTTTTAAAAATCCTTCCTACCCTGGCAATAACCCATACTGCCAGAAGCCAAGATGGAGGAATAAAGTTTAGTGGCTCCTCTAAATCCCTCCCAGACCAAGAAAAGTCTGGAATTAAAGGTTCTAATCAAAGTAAAAACTTGAATCAGGGGAAGTGGCCCCAGGCAGGGGCAGGGTTGA
>JAQQSW010001605.1:0-17125 GCA_028646575.1 Pseudocheirus occidentalis
TGTAGCTCCTCCCTGTTCAGCCCCTTCTTGTTAAGGTGTGAACTACTCCCAAGGAGTTAACTGGAAGTAAGGAGCTAAGCCTTTACTAGGTGCTAAGTGCCTTTACTAGGTGCCAATAGAAAGGGGCATGGAAGATTTTATTAACATTACAGTAGCATGAACTGGTACAACTCATTTCACTCAGTATCAGTTCATATGTCTTTCTATGTTCTTTTTAATCACCTATTTCCTATTTTGTAGAGCAGTAATACTCTTCCACCTTCATGTACCACAATTCATTAGGTCATTATTGAGCTGCTTAATATTTTTGTTAGTTTCCAGGGTTTTTTGCAACCACAAATATTATAAATATTTTTAACGTAACAGACCTTTCCCTCTTTATTTGATCATTTTGGGGGGGAAATAGGTCTAGCAGTGATATAACTGGTTCAAAGGGCAAATAGTGTTTAGTGACATTTTGTATATAATCCCAAATTGCTTTCTAAAATTTGACACTTTGTAAACAATTATCTGAAAATTCATATTCAGCTTATGCTGTAAGTCTGATGAAGTGAATTATTACAAAATTAGCTTCCTGTTTCAGTAGCTTCTTAGCTTCTCATATATACTGAGGCTGATGATTCAAAAATAAGGGTTTGGGAACAAATAGTCAATCTTGGAGTGGATTTGTAACTCTTAGAATAAGCCCTTGAAACAACTAGAGAGTGTGGTACACAGAGTCAATAAGACCTGTGTTCAAATCCTCACTCAGACACTTACTAGTTAAGTGCCAGGGAACATTAGGTCAAACAGCAATAGAGTTCCACTCTCTTCCCTTTAGCTTCTAGTTTTTTTTTCAATTACTCATCAAAGCAAAGCCTATCTTCCAATTAGCAAGTTTCCAACAAAAGAATTACAGTCAGCTGGCCATCTATCTCATCTAGAAACCTTCTTTGCCTTCTCATCTCATCATTTTGTAACTTCTGTACTGTAATGTTAATGTACATGGGAAGATCTTTCCCATCCATTAATAGACCCTGTGACCTGCTTGAGTCACCTAGAAGCCTGAGTCACATGAGTCTGTGGTGGGAGAAACTTGCTGAATAGTGGAACAGGAAGGGGTGAAGCAGGAAGGGTGGAGCAGAACCCAGAAGTTGGTCAGAGTAGTTAGAGCTGAGGGAGAGAGAGAAAACAGGCAGAGAGCTGTGAATACTCATTTGTAGGAAGGCCCTAGCAGAGGGAAGGCTTGGGGATGGTGGTGCCCTCTGCATTGTTATTATGTATACATTTCTTTGTTGCTCTGATGGATTTGGCTTTCTGGTGTTGGGATTTGGCTTTCTGGTGTTTGAATAAATGCTTTGGTTCTGTCTTCCATGTGTAGAGTCTGTTATATTTTGTGATTCAGAATTATACCATCATATTCATAACCACTGTAGGTGCTATGAATATCATGTTGTCACTACATGTACTCAGCTTACTTTTCTGCCTCTTTTTCTATCTGTTTACATAATTTCTTCTCTAAACTTCTTCTGAGATGTTTAGCATTTTCTAATATCTCTAATTAGACCCTCTTGGAAGTCAGTGACATGTTACTTTATAAGGCAAAGTGCAAAAAAATCCATCTTACTATAAGGTATGAATCTAGCAATTATTATACAATTTTCCTATAGGTCCTAAATTTGATTTATAACTTTGTTATTTATAATCTTTAAAACACTAAAATAAATTGACTTGTAAATGTCCAGATGGAACATAACCATTATTATTTATTGTTGCTCTGACTTCAAACCATTACTCTCAATATAGTCATCTGTTGAGCAGTTATCTGTTTCGTGCTCTGAACTATCTTTGCCTCTCTTCAACATTTTATCTCAGAAATGGTGTTCCTTCACAAGTAGATCTTACCAGTTTTCCTTTTAAAAATGTCTTTTTTTTCTTTCCCTTTCAGTAACTTGTTGGAGGAGTATGTTTAAGACTGCAATTTTTTGTTTCCAACAAGCAATAAACAAAGAGGTATTACGAATTTTCTATGACTTCCCATGAACTGTTTGAGTCAGAAAATGTGGTTCTCTATAGAAACCATCTGCTGAGTATGGAAAAGTTCTTGCAAAGTTGACCAGTGCTCCTAGTCCCAGATATTTCAAAATTATTACTTGTGAAAAAATGTCTAAAATGTATTTTGTGTAGCTTTAAAATCCAAGGCATTGAAAATATGAGTCTCTTAATTTACATCAGTAGGAAATCACTGCCATGAAAATGAAATGTCTTTTCTCCATAAAATATATCTAACTCTTCTGAGGACTTAAGATATATAATATCTGTGCATCCTTGAATAAAACTTGTATTTAAATATGATCAAATCCTGTAAAGAGTGAAGGCTATGTAGAACTTGGACAGCAAATAGCAGAGATGATCATAAAAGGTCCAGGAATAACATATAATTTGACAGGTCCCTAGACAAGAGATTCTGTGGGCAAATGTGCTTTCTTGAAACAAGATCAGGAAGTAAATATCTCTTGACCTAAACGTAGTAAAGAAATCACTAAAAAGTGCTAGACTTGAAGTCAGGAGAAATATAGGTACAAATTCCATTTTCAACACTTACTAGCTCTATGATTATGGGAACTCAATCTGAATTCTCTATAAAGCAGGGATAATATTTGAAGTATTTACCATGTAGTATTGTTGTGAAGATCAAATGAGATGATGTACATACAGTATTTTGGAAATATTAAAGATATCTATATATTACCTATTAATAATGACTCATTTAGATAGTGTGTCAGGGTTTGCAAAGGACTTTTGAAAGCACTGTATATGAAAACTACACCTTTTGGCATCTACGGTTGTGGATAGGATTACTTAATCATCAGTATGGTGTCTTTTATAGCCTGTTTCTGATGAAATTCCTTTTAATTTCTCATCTTCCTTCCATTAAAGCAATTTTAATAATAATAATGACAATTGGCAAAAGGAAAGAAGAGAAAGTGAATATGATGATGATAATTTTGACATGTAGAATGTCAGAGTAAGCAGATCTCCTTTACATTCTGATACTAAAATAAGAAGAGATAAATGTGCACAAATCAGATATACCAGTACAAATCTTATAAGAAATGTTTGGTTGTTTATGACGATGACTACTAAAATCGGCAAATTATGATCAAGCATTGCCTATGACTCAGTTTTACACTCATGACTTCTCTTCTACAAATATATTTTTAAAACAATGATACTTCAGATAGGAAAATATCTGGAATCTTTGTGGGAAACTGTTCACAATTAAACCATTTAAAACCTGCCACCAATGCAATAATGTCAAAAGCAAATAATTTTAAAATGGCAATCATTTTCAAGGAAACACTTTAAACCTCTTAGGGCTCTTCCTAGCCTTAAATTCAATGTCATATCTCCTAAATAGAAGTAAGAATATTTTCCAAGTTTAAAAAAAGAAATAAAAGCAAAATATCTTACTCAATGTACAATATCAGTGTATATAAAAAATAACTCAAGGTAGATGGAAGACATCAAGTTATATAGATCCACTGAAAATACACTAAAGAGCTCCTTCATTTTGTGGCATATTTTTTCCAGCAGTCAAAGAACATAGTTTGAACTCAGATTAATGTAAATTGATCTGAAAAGGGTCAGCTTGAATTTAGAGGTCATGTAGGCACAATCTATGAAGGCAATAATTAGAAATTCCTTGGTGTCTATACACAAAGATATCATGGAGAAAGCTATGACTAAATATTTTAGAAGATTACTGGTACCCAAAAAGCAAAGTTGAATGGAAGAATATGTCTAAAGCAATTAACATCTGTGAAATGGGAGACTGAGTATGCACATTCTGAATTTTAATATAGACTATAAGCATATTTAAAAGTATCATCACAAAAATCCATACAATTTTAATGGAAAGACAAGGATCATAATTACACGGCATTACAGAAAGATTTAGATTTCCATGTCAAAAAAGGAGTAATAAGGCTGATAGACATTCTTAAAGCATATAATAAACAGATAAAAACATATAGAAATAATCTGCACAGAGGTAAAAATCACTTCATCGAGTGATAAAACGTAAAGATAATAAGGGATACATTCCATTAGATTTGTTGAATTATTGTAACTGAAAATGGTTCACCTCCAGACAAAACCCAGGAAAGCTAATTCAACAACTTTCTAATGATGGAACCAAAAGATCTTCCAAGCCAAATATTCACATAAATTTATCCAATGTTATTCCCATAAATAAGTGTTGAATAAATAACTTTTTCATGAGTATTTGTTTTTGAAAAGAGAAGGAAATTCAGGACCATATTATTGTTATCAAAAATTACATAAGGGTAATCCCCAAGGATAAGTGAAAAATATGGAAGGAAAGAGTGAAACCTCTGAAATACATCACTGCAAGATGTAAAAGTTTAGCACTTACAGAATACCTCACAAAACATAACCAGGTGGCTAGAATTATACATGAGAGGCCCAACACTTTTCATGGACTGAAAAAATGACAAATCACTATCCTACAAATAAGATCTCAAACCATTAAGGGGAATGTCGCCAATAAACCATACCAGAACTGAACAGTTGCAATACCCAGGTGTGGTTTTGAGCAAAAAAATATTTTTGATGTTTCTTTATTAAATCCACATAAATTCCAAGTCACATGGAACAAAAGTCTTAAAAATAAAAGTGCCTAACAAAGAAATTTAGAAGCATATGAGAACAGAACAAGATGTAGGACATCCTAGTTATTCTATGTGCTGCTGGAGTTGAACCAGGGATGCTTTTAACAACCTTGCAGAGAATGGCATCACATCCTTTGATCTAACTACAAAAAAGCAATCATTATTGTCAACTGAACTTTAGCCTGTAGAGCATTCAATATAAAAATGGTATGGGATGATGACTTGTCTCAATGCCATTTTTCTAATCCCCAATGGAAAAGATAGAAGGAAAATTAATAGACAAATAAAGAATAACTGAAATTTATATGGAGTTTTAATATTTGTCAAATATTTTTCTTATATTTTATCAGCTGATCTCATGACAACCTTTTGAAGTAGAATTATTTCTATTTTGTTGATAAGGAAATTTAGGCTCTGAGAAGTGAAGTTTGCCCGTGTCAATTAGTTACTAAATATCCAACTTGGAATTTGAGATGAGATCTCAGCACTCTTTCTACTGTATCATGCTCCATTTCAACAACAAAAGCCTTGAAGTCTAAACTGCTCCTCAAATGATGTTCAGCTCTTCAAATATCTATTCTTCTTCTTGCTACTTATCTCACTCTGGCAAGTACTTAACCTCTCAGTGAAATGACAGTGTTGGACTAGATAGAATCTAAGGTCCCTCAGAGCTCTCAAACTACAGTCTTATGTTTTAGAAAAGAGGCATCTCCAAACTTTTTGTTCTTGTATAAGTACAATAAAAAAATATTTTGAGCATACATCTCCAAAATATTCATTACTTAATTACATATTAATTTAGTATATGTAATTAATTTAGTATATTAATTTAATATAGTATTACTACCATGCCTGTTTGATTAGGCTTTCCCACACAAAGACTACAGATATTGTTACCATATCTTTAAAAATCAAGTGAAATTTTGCAGAAAGGGCAGTTTCACTGGTAATTTGGAGTTTCAGTAATAACTGACCTAACAGGCCTTCTTCCTAATGGAGGAAGGGAAAATTTGTGGGTTCTACTTTGATCTATGACAATCTATAGGGAATTCATGGATAATACATAGAGAAATGAGGTTATTTTTAGAGCTGTTGTAAGTGCTCTTTTATAAATATAAAGAGAACTTTATGAAAAAGGCCTAAGGTACAAAATTTTTGCTCTATATTATGAAGAAACTGCGACAGCTAAAGAAAGGACTGAGAAAAAATAATTCACTTCCAGGGAAATTTCATTTTGCTCTATCTCATTAATTAGACAGATGAAAGAATTCAAATAAGCTATTTATGTGCAGGATAAATTCCCAGACAAGATTAAAGAAATTGTCTAAGATGGCAGTTTAGATGAAAAACATTTCTCCAGAAATGAAAGAAAAAATGGACCAGGTATATATACAATCGTACATTTATGTACACTATATATAAAAAATGAATTCAAGATGCTTTTGAGAGAAAAGGCAGAAATTGCTAGAGAAATTAGGAATGGATTCATGAAGAAAGCAGTACTCAAGATGAGTTGAAGAAAACCAAGTTTGGGGTGAGAAGGGAGTGAGTGTACGCTGGCTATCAGAGAGTGAGTGCAAATCATCAGGATGAAGATGGAAGTCCATACAGGAGGGACAGGTGGGCAATTATGCTTAATTCAGGGTGTGAGGAGAGGAGTAACATGTAGGTAAATTGGAAAAGGAGGAAGGGGACAAGGTGTAGAGTTTTAAATGACAAACATTTTCATGACTTGGTCTCTTCCACCCTTCCAATCAGCTTCTGATAATAAATGTAACATTGTTGAGTATTGGATCTGTATAGGACTCTCTGTGACTCCATCTGGGTTTTCTTGGGAAAGATATTAGAGAGATTTGCCATCTCCTTTTCCAGCTCATATTACAGATGACAAAACTGAGGCAAACAAGGTTAAGTGACTTGTCCAGGGCCACACAGCCAGTAAGTGTCTGAAGCTAGATTTGAACTCTGGAGATTCTGTCTCCAGGAGCAGCATTCTATGCACTGTGCCACCTAACTTCCTTATAAATATAGGGCATAGCACAAAAAAATGCCTTTTGCATTAAGTGAGTTCAATCAATTTGATAATAGAAACTTCCCTCAGGAAAGATTTTTAGGTCAAATCAACTTACTCAAATCTCTCTCATCCTATAACTCTCTTAAGAACTTTTCCTACTAGAAATTTTTTTAGAAACTAAAAATGTTTTCCTCAAAATTGGTCTCTCTTAGTTACCATTTCTCATCAAGTCCTAGTGGTAAATAGACTTGCACTTACATTATGCTGGGAATGTTTAATTATTGTTCTGAGCCAGATAAGCCCTATTGTATGTCCATTGATTAAGTCAGAAAGAACCTGTAACTACTACTAATTGAAGCAGCTGTGCCTAAAAGCATAGGGGTTTGGATCTGGGGGAAAAAGTGAAAGGAAAGTAGTTTGGGTTTTCATATACAGGGCAAATTATACTTTTGTGCAATTATCCAATTTTGAAAATAATTTTGCAAAGGAAAAACTGCAGTTATAAAAAGGACTATAAGGTTAGTTATGCTTCTCTTGATTAGGGAGGGGGAGGGGCTCGAAGAGGTTATATTATGTCTATATAATTTGGACATTCTATTACTATTTTGCCAGTACCCTACCTTCATGTACTGCACTAAATTATTGACCAGTAACAATGGGCAGAGAATGAAAGATCTGATCTAACTTACTGAATGATTCCACAGGATACTTGTATTTTCACAGAGAATCATAGATCAAAGATTTAAAGCTATAAAGGAGCTTAGAAGCTACATAGTCCAAACACCTGCACATTTACCAAAGAAAAAAACTGAATCCCACGAAGGTTAAGGGACCTGGCAAAGGTCACAAAGAAAGATCATTCAGGATTTATACCCTGATCCAATTGCTCTAAAACCAGCACTTTCCACTGCTTCTTTAAACAAAATGAAGTGTCATGTCAGTAGAATGCTGGGTAATAGAGAATGAGGAGAAAAGAATTGAGGTAAAGATTTCTTCCTAATTAACCAAGGAAAGAAAAGGAACCTTAGGCCTAGGCATTTAACTCACATTATGAAAATCCTGCTCATGTTCTGGAAAATATTCTTCTTTTCAAGGTTTTCCTCAAGGCAGCCTGAACATCTTTATTCCTCAGACTATAAATGATGGGGTTTAGCATGGGCCCTACATTTGTATAAAAGATTGAAGATACTTTGTCCTGGTCAATGGACCCTGATGAAGATGGCTTGAGATACATGAATGAAGATGACCCAAAGAAAAGAGCAACAACAATTA
Organism: Pseudocheirus occidentalis; assembly: GCA_028646575.1. Taxonomy (NCBI): domain Eukaryota; kingdom Metazoa; phylum Chordata; class Mammalia; order Diprotodontia; family Pseudocheiridae; genus Pseudocheirus; species Pseudocheirus occidentalis. The sequence goes on from JAQQSW010001605.1 coordinate 7,960, forward strand.
TGTGGGAACTACAGGTGCTGAAGGCTTTGGACCTGCCTTCAGTGGAGCTGATGTTCGAGATACTGGACAGGATGAGAGCATAAGAGGTGAAGATGGTGGCACTAGGCACTATAATATTAGTGCCCACAACAATGAAAACCACCAGCTCATTGACGTAAGTGCTGGTGCAGGAGAGCTGGAGAAGGGGAAGCACATCACACATGTAATGGTTTCTGATGTTGGCATCACAGAAGGAGAGCCTCAGCATGCATCCAGTGTGGGCCATGGCACCAGCAAATCCCATTACATAGGCCCCACCCAATAGCCATGAACAAACCTGATTGGACATAGTAACATTATACAGCAATGGATTACAGATGGCAACATAACGATCATAAGCCATTATTGTTAACACGTAGATTTCAGAAATAACAAAAAAACAGAAAAAATAGAGCTGAACCATACATCCTGAGTAGGAGATGATGTTTTTCTCTAGTACAAAATTCATTAACATTTTGGGAGTAAATACAGAGGAGTAGCAGAGATCTATGAAAGATAAGTTGAAGAGGAAATAGTACATGGGAGTGTGAAGCTGAGAATTCATCCTGATTAAAATGATCAGTCCCACATTTCCCACTATAGTGATCACATAGATCCCCATAAACAGAAGGAAGAGGGGTAGCTGGAGCTCTGGTTGATCTGTTAAGCCTGCAAGGATGAACTCAGTCACTGAAGAGGCATTTTCCAAAGCCATTCTCCTCTTGAGAGATCTATGAGGAGAGGGAAAAAGTTATACTAGAAACAAAGTAAGTTCCACAAACCCTCATGCCCAGTTTTCAAAAAGCAGCCATGCTGGAAGAGTCTGGAAAACATCATCACCATGAAATGCAGTTCTGTTCTTATCTTCTCCAAATTAGCCAGGGATTTTGAGTGGGCTGAGTAACTGTATCCATGAGCTTGATGACAGTAGAAAACTGTTCCTGAGGTCCCCTGCAGAGTAACAGTTGATATTCCCCTGCAGAATAACAGTTGATGTTCCTCAGACTCCAAAACAAAATGAAACCAGGAAAATGACAGTAGTTTGCTCCCATTCCTCACAATTTCCCCTTTGCTGACCACCTCAGGAAAATCTTTAACTATTTTTCCTCATTTCAGAGGTGCTGAAGTAGTACCTCAAAGGGTTCTACAAATTCCTATGGCAAAAGTATTGTAATTAACATTATATTAATTATTAACAATATTACCAATAAGGTTATTAGTATGAAAAATAATCATTGCAAGCAGTGACATAGCACCTGGATTATGTATGAAACACTACCCTAAATTCTTTGCAAATCTTATATCATTTGATCCTCATAACAACCTGAGAAATAGCTGTTATTCTTATCCCCAGTTTATAGTTGAGGAAACTGAGGCATACAGAGATTAAATGACATTGCCCAAAATCTCATAGCTTACTAGTGCCTGAATCTGGATTTGAACTCATTTCTTTCTGACTTAAAGCCCAGGCTTCTCTCCATTGCACACCCCAGCTGCCTAAAGACTAGATTCAGAATCCCTTTTTCAGAATATAGAGTCCTGAGGGGTAAGGTACTAATGGTACCAAGACCTCATTTTCTTTCCACTTTCTGTTCCCCACTTTCATCTAGAGTCTACCAAAATACCTACATATGAGTTACTTACAAAGCTTAGGTATATGATATTTTATAGAATCATCAAATCTCCTGGTTGGCAAAGCAGGGAGGACAAAATAGAAGGAATAAACAAAAATGAATGTCAAACACACACCTTTCTCCTTCCCAGACACTTCACAGATGGGCTTCTGAACCCCTGGGTTCTGAAGGAGAAATAATTCTGATAAGGTGATCAGAGATTCTCCCCCTTCTACTCCCTTTTCTACTGAAGCAATCAGAGCATAAACCTCAGCCTCTGGAGTGAATAGAAAGATGTTTTGAGCTATAAAGATCACTGATTATGACTGTGTTTTCACCTGGGGATTGCTCCAGATCAAGGGGATGAAATAGTACACAGAGGCATCACCATAATCAAGAGTTGATAGGAAACTGAAGATTTTATTCCGTGTGTGATATTCTCATAGACTATATTGGAAACACAGGGAGGATCCAGCAGGTTTTCTCCCTGGAATCAAACTCTTTAGGGAGCAGTAATTATAATGTCCTTGTTTACACTGTATTACAGAACTTATTTTTTTCTCTAACAGATTCAATCTTCTACTGAGTCTTTAAATTCACACATGGGACTTCCTCCATTTTCTTCTAATCTTCATTCTGAGAATTTTTCTCTTGAATAACATTTTATGTAGCCATCATCTCTAGAACTTTTCTACATGATCCAGGGAGTAGAGGGATAGTATGAGATCAGAGGGTTCCAGCCCCAAACTGAGCTCTCAAGAAGATTCATCTATGTGCTCCTGTCAACATGGAATCAAGATAGGTTATCCTATTGGTGTCCAGAGGAAAATATTCTCTTCACCATGTGTAACTCTAAATCCAGGCTCATTAAGGTTTTAAAGAAGTTAGATCTTCTGCCCTTGTGCACCATTTGGATACTTGGGATTTTATGTTAACTACACACAAACACACACACATGTATATATAGTATATACTTTCATAGATGAATATTGATCTATCCACCCCAACACCCAAATTATGACAGGCTGACTCTTATTTTGATTTTTGAATAAAAGAATGCCTAAATGGCAGAAAGAGTTAAAATATCAAGTGTCAGTCAATTTTGCTTTTTGGTAAGAGCAGGGTGGCAAAACTCCACATATTGTGATATGACATGATTCCCAGAAAAAAAAACTTTCAAAAACACTTATTTAACCTCTATTAAAGACAAAAATAAAAATTCTGAAGAATCAAACAAGACATTGCCAAACATGAAAAAGAAAAAAAAGGAAAGAAAGAACTTCACTGAATAAAAAGTTTTAAAGGAAAAAATAAAGAGATCAACCAACACATAATTTAATTTTTTGAGATATAAACTTTATCAGAGTTTTGGGAGCATTTTTGCTTTTTTGGAGGGTGGAAGGCAGGGCAGTTGGGGTTTAATAACTTGCCCAAGATCACACAGCTAGTGTTCAGTGTCTGAGGCCAAATTTGAACTCAGGTTCTTCTGACTCCAGAGCTGGTGCTCTATTCACTGCACCACCTACCTGCCCCTTTATTAGAGTTTAAATAATCTTTTTCTCTTGTTTTACAGATACAGAAATTGAGCACTAGAGAGTTTATGAATTGCCCATGATTACAAAGAAAGTAACGTAAAAAATAAAAATAAAAATCCAGTTTGTTTTCTACAAACTAGAGATAAATATCTGAAGTCTTTGCCATGAATTATTGTTGGGAGGATATATAGTGTTTGGAAAACCTTAAAGAGCTTTAAAGGTTACCTATTAATAATGGCTTGTATTTAGTAACTTACCGTTTGCAAAGGATTTCTGAAAGCCTTGCATATAGGAACTATGCTTTGGAGAATTTAGGGTTAAGGTTTAGATTGGGTTAGGGTTGGTTATTCATCAGTGTGGCCTTTTTGTACTGTTTCTGAGTAAATTCCCTCTTGTCTCTCATTCTCTTTCCATGATAAAGGGGATAAAGTTGTTCAAGGAGGACTAGCACCTCTGGACTCCTCATCCACCTTTGGACATTCAACAATCACCAGTGGATCCAAAAAGCTATACCATGCAAGCACGCACGGCAGCCTCAACCAAGTAAACAATCTTGGCAGGCAGGCTAAACTAGGTTAAGGGTAACTGTCAGACCACAAACCCATTGGTGAGTTAGAAGGTGTGTCAATCACAAGCATGTGAAGAAACCCTCTAGTGGAATGAATAGATGAGAACAATTTGTTCCAAAGTCCATGAAGGCAGCTGAAGCAGGCACAGTGGTGTGCTTTGAGCTTGGTCAGACATCAAAGATGCCAAGATCATACACTGAACCCTGGGCTATCACTATTTGTCCTGACTTTTGTCTTACCATTGAACTTCAAGGACTCTGAAGGAAAGACTAAGGCTTATAACTTTGTTCAAATCTGCCTCACTTAAATCCAATTCATGCATGAGTGAAGACATCACCCTGTGATGTTACTAGTCCTCTTGGAGAAGAAGGACAAACAACAACAACAACAACAATAATAATGACAATGTTGATAAAGAAAAGGAGGATAATTTGAAGAAAAGGAAGAATAAGAACAAGAAACTGTTGATGATGATAATGATGAATCTGGAGCTCCTTCCCCTTATAGTACCAAAATAGGGGTACATAAGTATGAATGAGTTGAAACTATCACTACCCATATTATAGAAAATATTTGATTGTTGATGGTGTTGACTACCAAAACAGGCAAAGTATGATCAGGCAAAACCTTTCACTCAGTTTTACACTCATGAATTCTATACTACAAATACATAAAATTAAATTTAAGAGTATTTGATATCTTTACAGAAAATTTTCTCCATTTATTTTACAATACAATATAATACAATAAAATCAAAAGTAAATAATTTTGAAATAACATTTGTTCAAGGAAACACTTTAAGATCAGTATGTTTCTTCCTATCTTTAAAATAATTTTCCTTTCTCCTAAATTAAGTATAGTTTCCAAGTTTAAAAACAAAAAATAATCAAACCAAAATATCTTATTCCCTCAATGCAGAGTGTAAATTATCTCAATATACCTGGAAGAAACCAAGCTACATGATTCCACTGAAAAAACATGACAGAACTCCTTTACTTTCTGGCATAATTTTTACAGTGGTCTAAGAACATAATTTGAATTCAAATAAATGTAAATTTATTTGAAAGGATTGAGCTTGAATCCAGAGGTCACATAGGTACAATCTATGAAGGCAATAGTTACAGTGTCCTTCAGCAAGACATACTGAGCATACATATATCAAGGACAAAGCTATGACTCAATACTTCAGAAGATTTGCTGAAACATCAAAATCAAAGCTAAATGGGAAGAATATATTTAAGGTGATTAATGTCTATGAAATACCAAACTTAATATATGTTTTCTGAATTTTAAAATAGACTATATCAGATTTTTCAAATATCATAAAAATCCATACAATTTAAATGAAAACCAAGGATCATAATTCCAAGGTAGTTATAGAAAGAAAAAGAATCCCATGCCAAAATGGAGGAAGATTTATAGATGTTTATAAATCACGTGCTAAATATGTAAAAAAAAAAACCTATATAAATAATCTTCAGAGTGGTAGATATCACTTCACCAAGTATACCAAAGTATAATAATTGGCAGATTCCATTAAATTTGATGAATTAGTGTAACTGAAAATGGGTCATCTTCAGAAAGAACCTGTGAAAGACCTACAACAATAGTTGTCTAACGATGGAACCAAAAATTCCTCCATGTAAAATATACATACAAATACATCCAATCATATCCAATGAAACATCCAGTGGTGCAATAAACTCAAATAAGCATTAAATGAATAGCTGTCATGTGTATTTGTTTGTGGAAAGGAGAAGGAAATTCAGGAATTACCTGAATTACTACCTGTGTGCTGAGCGTTCCTAAAGTCAATGTAGCAGCTGATGCAGCTGCTCCCAAGGCCCACTGTTGGATTACCAGAGTATGGCCTGTACTGCACTGTGCTCCAAGACTGACCACCACTCAAGATAACAAAGCTTTCCTGCTGAGCTGCTAAGTTGTCTTGGAATGGAGGATTGTTTCACCCTGACCTTTTGTTGGTTCTGCCATTCCACAATGTGATTTTAGCAATAAATTTCCAAATCATAAACCATTTAACCATAGCATTGTTATCAGAAATTACATAAGGTAATTACATTACCCCAAAGAAAAATGCTAACTATGAAAAGCAATTGTTGGTAGAGAAAAGGCAGAGATTCACCTGAGCTCTCACAAATTCCTCTTCAAACAATGCCTAAAATCACATTGTGGAGTGGCAGAACCAACAAAAGGTTAGGGTGAAACAATCCTCCATTCCAAGACAATTTAAGAGTTCAGCAAGAAAGTTCTGTTGTCTTGAGTGGTGGTCAGTCCTGGAGCACAGTGCAGTATAAGCCATACTCTGGCAATGCAACAGTGCACCTTGGGAGCAGCTGCATCAGCTACTACAGTGACTTTAGGAACTCTCGGCACACAGGTGGTAAGAGACATCAGTCACACAACTGATCAGAAAGAGATTACAAAGGACAATTTGAGGGCTCTGCGTGGAGGACCCTCTTGCCTTGCCCATAAGCAGTTGTGAATCACAGTCTCAGGATAAGGAGGAGCACTAGTGCACTAGAGTTTATGGCACATGTGTAGAGGAAAACCTGGTTACAGTTCCAGCTGTAGAAGAGCACTTATGGTAACTTATAGGGAAGCAAGGACCCTACTCTTGGGTTCAAGGTAGTAGGAAGCACTAAATGCTTGCAACCACAGGACAACAGGACTTCAAGTCACAATCCCAGGGTTATAAGGTGAGAAAGTACTTGAGGTCACACTGGAGCAGGGGTCCTGGTCACAATTCCAGCACAGAGAAGAGTACTTATGGTTGCTCACAGACCAAAGCACAGACAAGGAAAGCAGTGACCACATCTCTCCTTAGATCATACCACCTTAGAAGAACCAAAAATATAAAGACACCCAAAACTAGCTCTGAAAGCCACAGGATGAAAAAACTGAAGTTTGCAATAGTGCCTCCTTCAAACCCATAGTAGACGTTTATATATGTTTAATTGTGTCTAATACTTCATGATCACATTTGGGGCTTTCTTGGAAAAAATACTAATGTGGTTTGCCATTTCCTTTTCCAATTTATTTTACAGATTAGGAGACTAAAGCAAAAGAATGAAGTGACTTGCCCAGATTCAAACAGCTAGTAAGTGTCAGAGGTTGGATTGCAATTCAGATCTTCCTAATTATAGGGTGGGATTTCTGTCCACTGTATAACCTTGCTACTTAAAATCTAACTTTAACATAAAATTAAAAATCAGTAAATGGGATGGAAAAGGGGCAACAACAATAAAAATGTATCTGATCATGGAAAGTTACTATGGTGACAGGAAAGATCAATTCACAAAACCAAGAGAAAGGCAAAGCAACTACATACAAATCATCAAAAAAATATAAATTGGTCATGGGCCCAAAAATAATTCTTGGAAGAGTTCAAAAATGATTTTAAAAATCAAATGAGATAGGTAGAAAAAACTAAGAAAAGGAATGAGAGTTATCCAAGAAAATTATGAAAAGAAAATCAACAGTTTGGTAAAGGAGATACAAAACATATTAAAGAAAATAACATCTTAAAAAATACTCAGTCAAATGGTAAGAGAGACACAAATATCCATTGAAGAAAGGAACACCTTAAAAAGTAGAATTGGCCAAATGAGAAAAAAAGGTGTGCAAAAATTCACTGGAGAAAATTATTACTTAAAAGTTATTATTAAGCAAGTGAATTCTAATGATTAAATGGGACATCAAGAAATGATAAGTGCCTTTGTGTTCACATACAGCTCCCAATTCCTGGAGACAGGAATAGATCAGGGATTAGGAGAAGGTCTTGACTTTTAAACTTAAACTCTTACAAGAAATTTCTGAACTAAGTTCAGAGACAAAGAACTATAACTTAAATAATTATGAAACAAAAGTAGTTACAGGACAGAATCAATAATTTGTAAATAAGAAAATGATACAGGATCAAATCAATCATATGAATATTGAAGTTTCATATGAGGGGGCGGAGCCAAGATGGCAATGTAGAAGCAGCAAGGTTTCCCAGCTCCCACACAGTCACCCTAAACACCCATAAAATATGACCCCAGACAAAGTCTAGGACTCTCAGACTCACAAAAATACAGAAAACACATCTCTTGCTGAAGGCAGCTCAGCAGCAGGAGCTCATCACAGCAGGGAGCTGAGGCTGGCCCAGCTGGAAGCCAAGAACGTGGCCAGGCCTGGGAACAGAGGGAAACAGCCTAGCTGAGCCGAGCCAACCAACGCAGCAGCCAGTCTGCAGGAGAGAAGATCTACAGCCTCCAGCACCTCCACATCTACCAAGGTGTGAAAAACAGGGTATGGGGAGGGGCAGCTCGGCAGGAGGGGCTCACCCAGCAGGCCGGCAGACTGGGAGCTGAGACCAGCCCAGCCTGAAAACCAAAATGCAGCCAGGCTCCAGGGCAGCCAGAAGGAGTCAAGCCTCCCAAGCCTCAACGTGAGTCTACTTCAGAGAAGATCTACAGCACCTGAGGGGATCTTCAGATCCAGCAAACCAGGATCAGAGACAGTCAGTGAAAGTGAAACTTTGAAACTTAATTTGGGGGAAGAAAAGCAGTTTGCCCAATCTGCCCCTGGGGCAAGGAAGCAATGGGGGAAGGGAACTGCTGGAATCAGCAGCAGCCCCCACCGGGCTGCTTCAGAGCCCCTGGCCTGCAGACTCTGCAGGAGGGCTGGCTGAATCAATTTATCAGGGCCAACTGCTCTTGCGTCAAGGGGACTGGATCCAGATCATGGTCTTGGGTGGTGGTCCTGGGGCACGTTTCAGCAAGCCAAAGCTGGGGGGACTTGCAACACCCCCCTAATAGCTCCAGCAGCTCAGAAAACCTCAGCAATTTGGGACAGAGCTTTCCCCCCTGGAAGCAGAGTTTCACAGAGCTAAAAAAAAAGCCAACCAATTAATTGACTGGCCAACATGAGGAAAAGGAAGAAAAATAAAAACTGCAATAAAACTCTAGAATCCCTTTTTGTGAACAAAAAGGATCAAAGCATGAAATGGGAGGAAGACAACACAGTCAGAACGCCCATACCAAATGCTTCCAAGACACTTGAAGAATACCTAGAAGCTATACATCAGATGAAAAAGGACTTTGAAAACCAAATAAGAGAAGTGGAGGAAAAATTGGGAAGAGAAATGAGAACAATGTGAGAATATCATGAAAAGAGAATCAACAACCTAACTGAAGAAAACAACACTTTAAAGAATAGATTAACTCAAATGGCAAAAGAGGCCCAGAAAGCCAATGAGGAGAAGAATGCCTTAAAAAGTCGAATTTCCCAGATGGAAAAAGAATCTCAAAAGCATTCTGAAGAGAATAATTCCTTCAGAATTAGAGTGGAGCAAGTAGAAGCTAATGACTTTATGAGAAACCAAGATACTATTAAACAGTTACAAAGAAATTAAAAAATCGAAAGCAGT
>JAQQSW010001606.1:0-17124 GCA_028646575.1 Pseudocheirus occidentalis
GGGATGCTGCAGCCCCCCCCCCAGCTTTGGCTCACTGAGAGCACACCCCAGGACCACCAGTCAAGACCACAATCCAGATCCAGGCCACTCAATGCAAGAGTCCTTGGCCCTGATGGATCACCTCAGCCCCCCTGCTATCTGCAGGCCGAGGGCTCTGAAGCAGCCCAGTGGAGGCCGCTGGTGCCCTGTTCCTAGTGCTACAGCTGCCTCCCACTGCTTCCTTGCCCTGGGAGCAGTTTGGCCGGACCCGCTCTTCTCCTCCCCAGTTAGCAAAATCCACTGACCTTTCTCTTAGCCTGTTTTTCTTCTGGCCTGATAAATGTGGTAACTGTCCAAACATTCCTGCTGAAGAAAAAAACAGAACTGAAAAGAAAATTTGACACTCAAATACAAGAAGCATGAGAAGGTAAACATGGAAAGCAAATCATAAGGAACTTAACAAAGTTGAACTATTTACATGCCACCATGGAAAAACAATAATTGTAACTTATGAAATTTTTCTCAGTATGAGGATAGGTGAAGAGAATACAAATGTATATATAAGTACAAATACACATATGTTTATATAGGAGAGTTTATGCATATGAACACATATCTGGGTATGTGTATATATGTGTACATAGAGGGCACAAGATCAATTCAGTAGGAAAGAACGATACATTAAAAGGTGAAATTCTGAGATGGGAGAGGATTAGATTTAGAGGAGAGAGGGAGAGACAGAATGGAGTTAATCATCTCATATAGAAAAGGCAAGGGATAACTGTTACAATGAAGGTGAAGATCAGGAAGGCAAAAGGGAAAGGGTCAACCTTACTCTCATTGAATTTGGCTTAGGGAAGGAATAACATAAACTCTAAAACTGGGTATCTTGCCACACAGGAGAGTAGGGGGGATAGGGATGAGAGGTGGGATGATGGATGGGAGGGAAGAGTGGGGGAGAGGGTTGCTGGAAATACACACTTCTGTAAAGGGACAGCATAGAGAATAGAATGGCATGGGGGGATAGGAAGGAGGGACATATAATCAGTCCCTCACGATATGTCCACTGTGGAGATGTTCTGCATAATTACACATGTATAGCCTGTATTGAATTGCTTGTCCTTCCAGTGGGGGTGGGTGATGAGGGAGGAAGGGAAAGAATCTAGATTTTAAAGTTCTATAATTAAATGTTAAAAATATATGTGTATATTATTATTATTATTATTATTATTATCATTAACTACATGCAACTGGGAGTTAAGATATACAGGCACTGGGGTAGGGAGACCCATCCTGCCCTGTCAGAGAGTCAGAGGGGCGATGAGGGAGGATGTAGGAGAGAGCAGATTGGGGGAAGGACTGTCCATTGGGATTGCTGGTTTGGGGTGGTGGTTGGGGAAGGATGGGAAGAAGAAATGTGGCTCAAGATCTCCTGGGAATGAGTGATGTAAACAAGAAAATAAATAATTTTTTAAAAAAGATTTAAAAATAAGTTTTCCTTTCTGACCACTGCCTCCCTCAGTATTCCCTCCCTATGTACCTCCTTCCCTTTACCTACCCTTCCCCCTTACTACTATTTCCCTCCCTTCTAATCAACATCCTCCTTTTTTCCCCTTACCCCTCCTATTACCTGTAGGTCACAATAGATTTTTATACATAATAGAGTATGTTATTCCCTCCTTGAACCCAAACTGATGAGAGTAAATTTCATAAAGTGGTCTTCTCCCTCCCTCCCTTCCCTCTACTATAATGAGTTTTTGTGTCTTTTCTGGTGAGAATCCTAAACTTAACTGATCATATTGATCCCTCCTTGAACCAGAACCAATAAGAATAAAGTTCATATGATGGTCATCTCCCTCCCTTCCTTCCCTCTACTACAGTATATTTTTATGCCTCTGTGTGTGGCATAATTTACCCTATTCTTCCCCCTCCTTTCTTTTCTCCCATTAAAATCCCTTTGTACGACTTAATAAAATTTTTCTTATCATCAGATTAGTTCATTTATATCCTTATCGCTATCTATGTATATCCCTTTTAAATGATTTTATAATTGTATAAATCTCAGCATTGGTATGTATCAGCTTCCCAATAGGGGGGTAAACAGTTTGCCCTTGATGAATCACAAGTTATGTGCTTGTGTGTGTTTATCTTTTTATGTCTTTTTATCTTTTTTATCTTTATATCTTTTTATCTCATTGTTTATCTTTTTATGTCTCTCTTCAGTCTTGTATTTGGAGATCACATTTTCCATTGAGCTCTGGCTTTTTCATCAGGAAAGTTTGGAAGTCCACTATTTCATTGAATGACCATGTAATTGCCTGAAAGATTATGTTCAGTTTTGATGGGTAGTTGATCCTTGGTTGCAGTCCAAGCCTTTTGCCTTACAGAAAATCAAAACCCAATCCCTCCAATCTTTGGATCTAGAAGCTGCTAGGAGCTGTGTAATCCTCACTGCAGTTCCACAGTATTTGAATTCTTTCTTTTTGGCTGCTTGCAGTATTTTTTCCTTGACCTGAAAATTCTGGAATTTGACTTCTATGTTTCTTGGAATTTTCAATTTGGGATTGCATTCAGAAGGAGTCCAGTGAATTTTTTCAATAACTATTTTATTCTCTGCTCCTAGGACCTCAGGACAGTTTTCTTTGACAATCTATTAGAAGATGTTGTCTAGGATGTTTTTTTCATCATGGCTTTCTGGTAGACCAATAATTTTTAGTTTCTCTCCCCTGGATCTGTTCTCCTTGTCAGTTGTTTTTCCAATGAGATGTTTTATACTTTTGTCTAACTTTTCATTTTTTCTGTTTTGTTTGACTGATTCTTGAGGCATCATAGAGTAATTAGCTTCAATTTGACTGATTCTAATTTTTAGTTAATTATTTTCCTCGGTTAGATTTTGAAACTCCTTTTTTAGTTAAGTGAAAAACTTCATGGACTTAAGATAGGATACAGAAACTGGCCTAGAATAATTTGTCTGTTCTCCTTTTATTTGACTTTTCAGTCATCATTCCTTATGCCCCTCTCTGCTTACCCTACAATCCTCTACCTCCCCCCTTGCCTATTCTTCATTCTTCTTCATGCTCTGTCATTATGCCCTGTAATCACAATTCCCGTTGCTTAAGCAACTTACTTGCACCTCCAAACAATGAAAGGGTACTATATAAAAGATTCTGTATCACTAAGCTATTTGCTGTTCTCCTCATGAGACAGCCTCAGTTGGTAAATTTAAAAGCTCCTTTAAAACTTTTATTTGTACTCTGTGGTCACTCTGTTAAAACTTGCCATTTCAGAAGGAAATATTTTCTCATTTAACTTTTTGTTTCTCTATTTCAAGATGTTTGTCTTTCTTTTCATAATTTTCTTTTCTTGGATTGCTTTTTATGTGTGCTTGGAACCATTTCACATTTCTCATTGAAAAAGAGTGGCTTTTTTTTAGCTCCATTATCTCCCTCTGAAGATGAACCCAGATCTTCTCTATTCCCAATAGTAGCTATGTATAGTTGGTTTCTTCCTACTTTGCTTCTTCATTTTTATTCATTTTTTTGTTTTAATTTGTTTTTAGCAGCTTTTGGTGTGATAAAATTCTAGTCCTAAGGCAAGGGGAATAATGCCCCAAGCCTCAGGTCCTTTTTATTGTTATTTCTTGAGGTCTATCCCAGAGCTCAACCTAGGGCTCTCCTCTTCACTTGTAAGCATGGTCTTGCTGTCCTACAAATGATTTTACTCCCTGCAATCAAGTCCCTCACTGTGCCTGCAAACTACAGCTGTCCTCTCTTCCCTGGAACTGAAACCAGGCACTCTGCTTTCTAGTAAGTGCCCACAGCCATTCCCTGCCCCTCAGCTACTACACTCATCAGGTGTGTATACTAACTTCTTCTCCCCCACAGCAGCAGCCCAGCCCTGGACTGGTCAGTACAGTTGTGCTTGGCATCCCTGAACAATGGAAAGTCCTTCAATCTTTCCTACCCAGCCATCAGACTCCCCACACTGTCCATGAAATGAAAGTTTCTAAGGCTGAGGCTGCCTCTTCACCCAGCTGCCCCAGGGCTAAAAGAGTGGGTCTGGATGTGCTTGCACTTCAATCAGGTGGCACCTCTGCCACAGGTCTTTCCTGGGGTCTTCTTAGGTTGTCTTAAGAGAACAACTGCTTTATCCTGACTGTTCTTTATTTCTGCTATTCTACATTCCCTCTGAGGCAATGTTGTGGGGTTTTTTTTCCCCATGGAAGAAATTTGGACAGCTGAAAGTTTTCTGATCAATGTCCCCCACTCCCACCCCCATCTTCCCAGAATGCTCTCCCTTTGATTCTTTATCTGCTTAATTTTCTGATGTCTCCAAAACTATTACTTCGGTTATTTGAGGCCAGACCTGTAATTTTTGTTGGTTTGTTTTGTTTGTTAGACAGTTTGAATTTCCTGTGGAAACCTGTCATCTGCTTTGCTTTAAAAAACAAAACCACAACTTCCTCTTTCTGGCTTGTGTTAACAGCAAACACTGATTGTCTACCACTCTAAGGATAGAGCCAGCATTGTCAATGTGGCCATGGAGCTTGGACTTTGTACAGCTCCTCAGTATAATGAATCTGGATATAAGGCATATACTGACTTCAACGCTTACAGGAAAACACCAGCAAAAGAAAACCATTGAAAATTTTTTTTAATGCACAAAAGGAGTCAGAAGGAAGGACATAGAGAGGCAGGAGGGATCTCAATATGATGGATAGACTTTCTTATTTTTTTTAAAGCAAATAGTGTGAAATAGAAATTTAGATTGACATCTAGAATCTTCTTTTGGTATTCTGCTGTGTGCATGGAAATTCTCATCTACGTTCTTTATTTGATAAAGTTTATAATTTGAAAAAAATTAAAATTACCCTATATCTAGAAGCTTTAGAAGGCTGCCCACGACATGCGGCTCTTTCTGCTCTTAAGGACATTAAAACATATTCACAAAGCACTTCCATAGACGTTTCACTACATCTATTGCAGTATTTATAATCTTCTACATGCCAGTAGCTGTCTTCATCAAATGCTCAAGCAATTTTTAGCACCAACTCTTTTTGTTTGTTTTGTTTTTTTGCTTTTTGGAGGGCAGTTGGGATTAAGTGACTTGCCCAAGGTCACACAGCTAGTTTTTTGTGTGTTAAGTGTCTGAGGCCGGATTTGAACTCAGGTACTCCTGACTCCAAGGCCGGTGCTCTATTCACTGCGCCACCTAGCCGCCTAGCACCAACTCTTAATATTTTCCAGCATTGAATTCCAGACACACAGGGCCTTTTTCAGTACTTCCTCTCCAGATGTTGGCTCATCACAAGAGCTTCAGTACTCTTAATTGTCATTATCATCTTCATTCATTTTCTCCCTCAACTTCAGCTGGTTAGAGATGGGATCCCCAGCAGAGTCCTCCAGAGGGGAAGCATAGAAAACAAAAGTTAATGGTCTCAGGGCTGAGTTACATACATTGTCTGCCCAATGTCCAACCTCCTCTCTCGTCCTCAGGTCAGACTTTCTTTCATCTTTACCCTCCTTTTCATTGGCCCTTCCCCAAGGTCCTCTGTCAGACAGAAGGTTTCAGTAACACACAAGACTGGGGATAGACAACAGAGAACAGAAGGCAAGGGGAAAATAGAATCCTGGGCAAGTGACAAAGGGAGAATGAATAAGAGAGACCATGGTGGGGGAAAGGCTGGAGTAGGAAAGGGCCATGGTAATGATTCTGGGACAGGTAGAGAGGACAGAGGCAGGAAGCAGAGAGACTGGGACTCACCTGATTTTGCTCCTGACACTGAGTATCAATATCATCCATCACATGGTTCTTGATGTTCTTTTGAACAGAAGGTAGAGAATAGCAGGTAAGGGGCAGACAGACTGAGGCAGCCCCATCCCGCCCATGTTGGAAAGACAACAACACCCCAGGGTGCATGGGGAAGCAGAGTGGGGTGAAGAGAGAGGAAGGTCATTGAACAGAATCCCAAAGTCCTAAATCTCAGGTCCCCTTGATGTCAGTGGGAGACCTAAATAGAATAGTCCCTGGATGAAACTGGGAACAAGAATAACAGGGGTTCTAGAAGCCCCAATCCCAGAGTGTACACAGCAAACCGTGCAAGCTCTCAGCTCATAGGGAAGAGGCTGGGAAGACTGTATCCACAAAAGGCATGATGATGCATAATGGAAGGGCCAGGTGAAGTGCCATAACCATACTGGAGTAGAATTCAGCCTGGCAAGGAATGTCCCTGGCAGAGAAGGGGGCAACTCATCCATTAGCTCCACCACTAAATATTTGTAGTAGCTACTTTATGTCTGAGCTGACTCTTTGTCTAACACTAACAGATTGTGTATTTCCGGGAGAGAATGTCCCCCTTGGGTGGAGGGATGCATTAGTAGTTCCATTCATTTTATATATTATCAATAAATATCCTTTCAAAAAGCTGATTTTAATTAATTCAGTGATACTCGGGTACTAATCATTGGAGATTATCAACAATACAAGGGAGACATTACCCATAACTGGTGATTGTTAGTAGTGAGAGCACAAAAGAATGAGGCATCAACTCAGTGGCATTAGAAAGACACTTGTAACTGCTCAGGTGTGTTTTCAGAATCCTAAAGGGGAACAGTACACTAGTTTGGGGACCCTGACCAACTGATATGTATATAGCTTGGGAGAATAAGACCAGAGGCCCAGAAAAACAGAGTACGACAGGCAAGACAGATGGGGAAAGTACCAGATTTGGAAATCTGGGCTTACCATGCTTTGAACAGCTAAAAAAGTCATATCTCTCAAGGTTATTGAATCACGTTTCAGTGTGGAGAAAAATTCCATTGATGATGGCTTCCTCATGTCTTTCCTCTAACAAGAACCTCCCCCATCCCTACCTAATATCATGAAGGTACCAGCCAGGAGACTGAATTCCTCCTTTTGCCCTTAATTCAGGGAAATGGCTTAGGAAAAAATCACATCATTCTGAGATTTAATTTGCCATTTATAAAGATGGAGATAATAATTATCATTGTTGTGAAGCACTAATGAGGTCTTGAATGTGGAATTTCTCTGACAAGTTTCCAACCATGGATAAGAGTAAGGTATTATTATTGTTGTTATTATTCCAGGGAACACCTTTACCCCAAATCCCAACCATCCCAATACCTCTAGGACAGTCTAAGGAATCCAGATATCTAAGCATGGGCAGATGGCTCAAGGCTTATGTCTAGAGTCTGAAACGTACCTGGAATAAGCTGCCTATGAATTGGTCTTTTGCCTTGTCCTGTGAAAAGAAAAGTGAAACCCACTAAGGTCACACAATAAATAGAGCAGCAGCCTTGGAGTCAGGAGTACCTGAGTTCAAATCTGACCTCAGACACTTGAGACACTTACTAGCTGTGTTAATCCCAATAGCTTTGCCTTCCCCCCTCCAAAAGAAGAAAGAAAGAAAAACAAGGTAAGAAGCTGGGGGTGGGCTGGGGTAGAGGTAGACCTGGACCCCCTCTGCAGCAAACATCCAAAATCTCCCTACCTACCCGGGAAACATGAGAGTAGAGGAAGGGGACAGTGGGCGAGAGAGAAGTAAGATCTTGCTTAGGTCCTGTCATATATTTGCTTTGTCCACTTAGGTAAGTTCCCTTTGCCCTATTGTTCCTGTTTCTCCAACCACAGAATGAGATAGTAGAAGCTGATCATCTCTCCTTTTCCCTATGAATGAATGATCCTATGATAATCCCAGACGACCTCTAAGGTATTCTCCAACTGTGAGGCACCACAGTGATTTATTCTGATTTTCTCTTGTTCAAGAAATGGAAGTTCTATAAAAGGATATATTCGTTTGCCTTACCATGGCTTTCTTCAAAGTCTCTTTGTGAAGACTCTCAGTAGGTCTCCTGTCCTAGTAAAATATATCAAGGGTGACATAGCTTAACTTTCCAAGGACCCCTGCACCCCAATCCCAGAGCATGCTCAAAATTGCCCTCTTATTCTACATACTGAAGGTGGATGGGGAGCCTGTATCCAGCCACATATGACATCTCAGGGGATAAGCCCGTTGGGAGTCTAAAGCAGGCCCCACAAAGGGTCCATATAGTCTACCCCCACCCCAAACCATGAATGGCAATACTTAGAGTGCTGTGAGAGGGGAGATGGCCACTACTACAGTCACCCTTTTTATTGTTATTACCCTGAAAGTTTGGTTAAAGGAGATGAACAAGCTAAGTGCTATGCAGTTATATCATTTATTCCCTTAAAACTAGCCAGATAGATACGCGTATGGAACCGAACAGAAGAATGAGAAGGCTTAAATACATTTTAGAACCATCCCAATTCAGGGTGGCTGTGACACTCAAATTTATGATCCCCATCAAAGTTAGATCATTGTATGAGAAAGAAATTTTCCTAATTGGATAGGGGGTAAATACAATGAAGTAAGAGAACTGACAAAGTGTTGATGGAAATTATGACTCAGGATATCTGTGTTTTCTTGACCATTCACATACCATAACATAGAATATGTCCAAAAAATATTAAGATAAGAAAAAGATCCATTGCTCAAGTTCATGCCTCGGGTTAAGGGTTTCATCCTTAATGGCCCTAAAGTCAGCCCCATCTGGCGTTGTTGACATAGGAAGAGGTATTCTGGGAGCTCACTCAGAGAGCAAAGAAGCTTGTAGGTAAGGGCTCTTCCCATTGATTAGTTCAGGCCCTGGCCCCTACTGAGCTTAGTAAATTGATATTAAATGATTATCATTGTTCACAACAGTAATAATCACTTATACCTATCTATAGATTTCTTGTGTCGTTGACATATTCTTGAGTGACATAATGTATATGAAACACTTTGTTAGCCATACAAAAATCAGTTCAGCTTGCTATTCTTTTTATTCAACATTCATTAAGTATCTCCTCTCATCTTTAGTCCTCAGTCCCACTTTTCCTCTCAGAACCCCAAATGACAGTGCAGAGGCCAGGATGGCTGATAGTTTGAGGACAGGGAGAGGGTGTGAGGCCAGTGGGATATACAGCAACCCCTTCTCACAGCCATGGGGATCCCAGAGATGATCCCTCCCTCCTGCCCTCACTTCTAGCCTTCCCCACTCTAGCTGGGTCCCTGGGCTTACCTTTGAATAACAGGCGGTGCTCCTGAGAGTAAGGGCCTGAGATGTGTGAGGGAAAATGCAGCATCTGTGGGAAGATGACTGATCTGGAGGATAAGGAGAGGGGTGACTCCTAGAAGAGAAAACTCAGAGACAGTTTCAAGTGAACAGACTTGCAAATAGGGGAGATGAACAGAGAACAATATATCTATATACAACTCAATCAGCTTTTCTTAAAAGGCTTCTTTTATACAGGAAAGCAACAAGACCAAAAGAAATGCTTCCTCTTTTCTGGCTGATTACACTAACCAGGTACAGGATTCTCTGCCTGGAAATACAGGAAAACAAACTTATGGTATGACATATATCCACTTATTATAAAGGACATATACTTCAGACAATTAACTGAAGCAAAGATATGTCTATTAGTAGAAGATGAATAAAAGGTAGAGAATTTTTTTTCAGCTAGACCTTGTCATACATTGCACTTACTTTGCAAACGACAGCAGCCCTGTGATTTCTTGAAACCGAGACACAATGACTGAGATCCTAAGTTGTTGAAACTCTTTCACACTCCTCTCCAGATTTCTTCTGGGAAATGGGGCTTCACCAGACTTGGGAGCATTATCCCCTCCTCTCCATCCCCCACACCTTACTTAGCCCACCCTACCCCTCAGCTCCTTTTTCCTCCTTCCTCTCCTGTGACAGCTTCCAGGCTGATTTCTGTCCAAAGCCTGGCAGAGCCCCATTTCTGCCTCTCGAGCATTTTGTTCTCTTTCCTTCCTCTTTCAACATCACCTCTAGAATTCCATTTTCCAGGAATTTCCCCAGTCTTTCCTCTCAGCTCTTCCAGCTGTGGGCTCCTGGGTCCTTAGGAGAGAAGAGTGTGGGGAGGAAAGACACAGGGATACAAAAGAGGAAAGGGAGGCAGAAGTGGGTAGAACTTTAAACATCAAATTGTTGCCGGTCTCAAGACATTGGATAAAACACTGGCCTTGGAGTCAGAAAGACTTGAGTTCACAGCTGACTTCAAACACCTGCCAAGCTGTGTGACCCTGGCCAAGTTATCCTCAATTTCCTCAACTTCAACATGAGGATAATAACCTCATTTGCCTTCCATGCAGCAGTGGGGATCAAATGAGATCACATTGGTGAAGTGCCTAACACTTAATAGATGCTATCAAAATGCTAATTTATTTTTAACCTCATTGCTATATCCACCTACATTTAACTATCTACCTACAATTTTTATCTAATAATTGTATGTTATGTGATGGCCTCAATGGGAGCAACTTAATCTGATTTTCATTTGGCCAGTTATCTATATAAATCGGCTCTGAGGTGGGATAAGCAATACTTACAAATCACATGATTTCTTCTCAACTAGAAGAAAATGAAAGTGCTTAGTTCAGTTCCCAACATACTCACTCAAACTGCTTTCTGTTAAGTGGTATTGGATTCCTTGTGTCCCCATTTGGAGTTTTCTTGGAAAAGGCATTGGAGTGTTTTGCTGTTTCCTACCCCCACTTAATTCAACAGAGGAAACAGGCTAACAGGGTTAAGTGACTTGCCCAGGGTCACACAGCTAGTAAGTGTCTGAGGCCACATTTGAACTCAGGAAAATGAGTCTTCCTGACTCCAAGCCTAGCATTCTTATCCACTGTGCCATCTAGCTGCCCCATCCTATTTCTACAGAAGAGGGAAACAAGGCTAAGAAAGAAAAATCACTTGTTCAAAGTCACATAGCTAGTAATGTTGGTATGTTAAAGGAAATCTTTCTATCCTCACCCTGATTGATGAGGCAAACTCAAGAAAAAAAATTAAAAGTATTTTATTTAGCACACCAAGGCAAAAGGGCAGTTGGGAGCTGCCAGCAGCCCCCTCCCTCCCTTTCAAATTCCCATGCTGCTTTTCATAGACAAGTAAACAACTTCCATGTAAGGGAAAAAAAATATTTGGATTGATAAGTCATTGTGGGGAGGTGGGTTTAGTGCTGCTTCAGCACCTCAGCAATTCCATCCTTGATGTATCACACAGGGGAGGCTAGGTGGCGCAGGGAATAGAGCACCGGCCCTGGAGTCAGGAGTACCTGAGTTCAAATCCGGCCTCAGACACTTAATACAAAAAAACTAGCCGTGGAACCTTGGGCAAGTCACTTAACCCCAACTGCCCTCCAAAAAGCAAACAAACAAAAAAAAAAGATGTATCACACAGAGGTGGCATTAGTGCCCAACTACGCACCCATCTCAGGCAAGCTACCCAAAATCTAAAGGTCATGAGCTGAAGAAGGGAATAGGAAACCACCAAGAAAACCCAAATGGGGTCATGAAGAGTCAGACACACCTGAAATGATTGAACAACAACAGCAATGGGAAGAAAGACACAATGTCCCCAGGCTGATGGGAAAGGATGATTCTGATAAAGCACAGCCCAGCTTGACTGAACATGACCATGGAATGAACACGAGAGTGTGTGACATCCAAAAAATTACATGTTTCTCCAGTCTACTGAAAGTAACTCTATAGAAGGAGGTTGTATCATGTCCCCTTGTGTGTAACTGTATTATGGAACTTTGTAGAAAATGTGTTGATCTACGCAGGAAGACAGTCCATAGTTCTATATTCTGTGAAAACTTTCCATCTCCTCTGTTTCTCAGACAATTATTTGGTTAATTCTATTTGCCTCTGAACTGGGCCAAATGATAACTACAAATCACATACTTTCTTTTCAATAGCAGAGAAATGAAAGGACATATCAAGTTCAACTACTCAGTCTAATTCCTCCCCCCAGCCAGAGCACTGGATAAGAAAGTATTTGGTACTCTGACCAAAAGTTTAGTAACTCTAGCAGAAGAGGAAAGTAAACTGATTTGATCCATTCATGATCCTTTCCCAGATGTTCAGCAATAACCAATGCATTTTTAAAAATATTCTATAATTTTTCCATGTATCAAAGCCTGACTCAATAGTTTCTATGTCCCCTCTTTTGTCATTAAAAAATAAATTAGAAGAGAATACTTAAGTCCTGTGGTTCCTCTGCCATTCTCTGAGATCTCTGAAACACCACTGACAAGCTCTGAACGCATTCCTCTGAAATGGCAAGTTTTAACAGAGTGACCACAGAGTCCAAATAAAAAGTTTCAAGGAGTTTTAATTAGCCAGCTGGTGACTGTCTCCATGCCAATTAAAGGAGCAGCCCAGTAAAACAGAAAGGCAGGATCTTATATACCATTTACCTTAGTTGGGTTTCTAACAACATAATTTGTTACTAAAACTAACTGGTATCCAGGTGCGAGTAATCTGTTTCTGAAACCAAGGGAGTGAGATTACTTCACTATTGATTGATGGGGAAGTGGGCATGGGACATGAAGACCCAAGCACTTAGGGAAAAACATGAAGAAAAAGACAAATTATCCCAGCACATTCCCAGGCCCATTCCAGGCAGGCTTACTGGTTCACTGATTTGTATCTGGTGTTCATTTGAGTCCACTGAGATTACTGATTTCTTTTTTTTCCTTTTTTAAAAATAGTATTTTATTTTTCTCCCCGATTACGTGTCAAGACAATTTTTAGAATTCATTTTTACATTTTGAGTTCCAGTTTTTCTCCTTTCTTCCCTCTCCTCCCCTCTTCCTAAAAGTAGTTTGATATAGGTTATGTATGTGCTACCATGTAAAACATTTTTCTATATTAGTCAGAGTTGTGAAAGAAACAGATCAAAAGAACAAAATAATATGAAAAAGAATAAAGTAAGTGAAAAATATGCTTCGATCTGTATTCAGAGTTCATCAGTTCTTTATCTGAATGTGAATAGCAGTTTCCTTCATGAGTCTTTTGTCATTGTCTTGGATCATTGTAGTGTTGAGAAGAGCTCAGTCATTCATAGATGATCATCACACGGTGTTGCTGATACTGTGTACAATGTTTTCTGGTTCTGTTCATTTAATTTTGCATCAGTTCACAGAAATCTTTCTAGGTTTTCCTGAGATCTACCTGTTCATCATTTCTTGTTGCACACTAGTGCATTTCCATTATATTCATATGCCACAGTCATTTCACATTGTTCAGTCATTACCCAAATGTTGGGCATCCCCTTATTTTCCAATATTTTGCCACTGTGAAAAGGGCTACTATAAATATTTTTGCACATGTTGCTGCTTTTCTTTTTCCTTTATTTTTTTTCTTTTTAGAGGGGGAGCTTACTCATTTCTAATTTCACAAAATATCACTTACGTGTTTCCTGGCTAGTTTCTTGATTCCTATCTTGAGTTCATAGATTAACTAGTTCCTGGCTGGTGTGGCTAGCACAGTCTGGGCCTAGCTACCAGCTGAGTGAAATAAAGAAAGAGTGAGGAAAAGCTTTCAGCTGAATACAGGAAAGAGACAGAGAGATGGGGAGGTATTTCATAGTCTGTTTATTGCAAAACTATTTCATACAGAGCCAAAGATACATGGAAGATACAAGGTTTATATACCCTTAGCAGAATGCAAGGAACCACCCTTTGTCTTGAACTTTCTCTACCCCAACCCAAAGCCAGTCACTCCTTAAGCTCTTTATCTTAGGACCATGTCCAGAGGCACAAACAAACAGGGTAGTACAATCAAGACTTGCAAATTAACTCAGTACTTTCTTTAGATATTCATGAAACCAATAAGAGCATCCACCCAACAAGATTATATTCTCCTTGAATATCAGCCTAATGACCTTTGTAGAACTGGGGAGCTAATGTGGCCAAGGCCCCTGAAAGTCTTGGCCTACAACACCTAGCCACTTCGCTACAGACCCACCATCACTACTGTGAAGGTACAGAATCAGCCCTGAAGGGAAAGGCTAAGGTAAGCAGCCCCAAACTTCACAGAAGGCATAATGGTACATAAGGTAAATTGCAGGATTCTAGAATCTCAGAGTTGGGAATATAGATCCAGAGCTACTCCCTTTTGAGAATCACTCTGACTTGTTCACACATCTATATCCTGCTCTCCCACTATATGCAAGGCAAGTGATCCAAAATAGGACATGCCACAGTATCCTGCCATGCAACCTGTTCAGAGGATAAGCCTAGCTCTACTCTTCCCATCCTGTTGTACAGAAACCTCCAACTCTAACCAGATCTCTCTCTAGCCCCAACAATGGGAACATGGACCAATTATTCTTTGTCATGTCCACTAACCTGTTCCTTACTACTTGAAATCCATATAAACATTGTGCACTGTTCATCATTGTCTCTTAGTGGGGACTCCCTAGCAGGCAAAATCAGTAAACGTAGTTGATCCAAATTATGTTTCTAGGCCACTCCATTGTTGTTCCCATTCCCGTTACCAATAACATAGAATACAGAAAGATTGTATATGAAATTGTAGGTCTCTATTATTTTTCTCTCTTATTCTATAAAAAGTTCAGTGTGTAATTGTAAAAGCTGTCTGGGTTTTGGTTTTTCTGCCTTTCCTTCTGTTCTATTTTCTGCATGGTGAAAGATACCCAAATGACCCTGTTTTGGTTCTTTTCTTTTCTTTTTGATGTCTTATACTAGTCTTCCTTACCCTTCCATCCCTCCTCAACTGGAAAAAAATAGAAAGAAATATACAAGGGCGGCTAGGTGGTATAGTGAATAGAGTACCCACCCTGGAATCATGAGGACCTGAGTTCAAATCTGGCATCAGACACTTAACATTTCTACCAGTGTGACTTACCTTGGTCAAGTCACTTAACCTCAATTGCCCTGCCTTCCTCCCTCCAAAAAAGAAAAAAAAAAGGAAACATACTAGAGCTTCCGCTTTTTCCAGGGAAACCAGACAATGGTTAGCACCGCTAGCTAATGAAGACTCCTGAAGTGCAGAACTTCTTGACATACCAGTGATTCTTTGCAAAGTAAACTTTAGCTGAATTCAGAGATCCCTGTAAATTTCTGAAACTAGTCTTGACCAGCTCAGAGAAAAAACAAAGGAAATGCCTTGGGGGTTTTTTACTTGTCTAAAGAGAAACAGACATCTTGGTTCCTGTATCCGCAAGTACCCTGGGATACCCAGGATGGCTGCTAGCACAGATTATTAGATCTGTTTTTCTAAAAGAAAACAACTCAAAATGGGTTTGCAATCTTACTTTAATCAATCAAATGTATACATTTACCTAGTTCAGGTGAAAAAGTCAGCACCCTGAACTTGAGAGAATGCAAACAGAAAGCAAACAGAAGTTATACGAAGTTACAAGTACACAAAGAAACAGATCAGCAGGCAGACTTCCACCCATTACATCTGACCATTACATCCATACCTATTCAGTTACCAGAGAGGGAAGCACCAACATCTGGGTTTTTCAAAGTGGGGGGGTGAGGCCCTCAATGGCTTCCCAGAGTCTGGTGTGGACAAATCACACAATTTTTCTCAAAGTGAGCGCCAAAGCAAAACTTCACATCAAGGTGTACATATAGCCTTCTCCTGGATCAGAGAATGTCACAACCCTCTTGACCCACTGCCCAATCACAAAGTAAAAAGGCATGGGCATTCCTGAAGAACAAGCCTCCTGCCACAGGCTCCATGTGACCACATTCAGCCTAGTAGGGGGCAGAGTATACTTTCAAATCAGGGAAGCTTCTCAGAGCCACTTAAGCCTATCAAAGGGCCTAGGGGCAGGGAAGATCTTCAGAGTCCCACAACAGTTCCTCACTTATGCTAAAGAGCAGCAATCCTCCTGCTTTCTGATTATATTTCCAGATATCTTCTCCTTAGACATCCCGTTTCCACTTGAATTATGTATAAACATCTCATCCTTTCCCACTCCTCTTTGAGAAGATGTGAACACTGTCTCACTGCTCCAGCTCCAAGCTTCTTCCCAGGCAATAAATGCAGTTATAATCTTTGTAAACTATGATCAGCCTTGGCCTCATTCATCCCAGGTTCCTCTTTGGAATAAGGGGTTTCTTCTGCTTTAGCAGTATACAAGGGGTTTTATATGAACACTCCCAATGGAAGAGCTCCTTCATTCTGTATTCTCTGACATATATTCTACTATATGTACCTTTTTGGTTTCTGTTTTGGTACCTGATTTGGATAAATGGGTTTTCTAGGCTATGCGTTTGTATGTTCATTGTGGCACTGGTATTTGGTGGGAGAGGGGTCAAGCTTTGGATAATAAAGCTTGGGATATTGCTTCTTCCCAATAATGATTAATGATCAAAAGTTACCTTGAACCTGAAAATTTCATCTTTTACATTAACAATATTTAAGGGAGCAGACTGATATAAATCTTTTTTTTAATATAATAAATTTTGTTTGTTTTCTTGTTTACATCATTCATTTTCATGAGATTTTTGAGTTATAAATTTTCTCCCCATCTTCCCCCTACCTTACCTCCACCCCCAAAACAGCAATCCCACTGTGGAGCCCCTACCCTGGTCTGCTCTCTAACTTTCTGGTAGGGCAGGGAGGGTCTCCCTATCCCAGTCCCTGTATATCTTGATTCCTAGTTGCAGGTATTGCAGAGCTTTATATTCCAGATTCTTTGGGTTTCTCCCTTGTCACCTACCCCCAAGGACAACCAATTCAATACAGGCTGTGTAGGTGTGATTATACAGGATATCTTCATAGTGGACATATTGTGACAGTGATCATATGTCCCTCCTTCCTATTCCCCCCCACTTGTTCTGTTCTCTACCCTGTCCCTGTCCCTTTATTGAAGTGTGAGCCTCCAGCATTCCTCCCCCAGACCCTGCCCTCCCCTCCGTCATCACCCCTCTAATCCCCACGCCCCTTACTCTCTTGTGTGGCATTATGCCCATTTTAGAGTTTATGCCATTTCTTCCGTAAGCCAGATTCGATGAGAGTAAATGAAAGTAAAATTGTAAGTTATCCCTTGCCTCTTTCACAGGATGATTAGCTCCATTTTGTCTCTCCATGTCTCCTCTCATTCTAGCCCTCTCCCACCTCAGAATTTGCCTTTTAAAGTATCATCCCTTCATATTCAATTGATCCTATGCCCTCTATAAACCTATATATACACATGCTCAGATATGTATTCATATGCATATATAGCCTCCTTTATAGACATATGGGTGAGTATACATATATATCCA
>JAQQSW010001607.1:0-17120 GCA_028646575.1 Pseudocheirus occidentalis
ATTAAAATTTAAAAAAAAGAAGGTAATCAGGAAACTGTGGGGAAAATTATGGCAATATTCTCTGATAAAGGCCTCATTTCTCAAACATATAGGAAACTGAACTCAAATTAGACTGTAAGGATGATCAACTGTGAAAGACTTAGCAATTCTGATCAAGACAGTGATCAAAGAAAATTCCAAAGGGCCCCTGATAAAAGAGGCTATCTACCTCCAAAGAGGTGTGTGACCCTGGGTAAGTAATTTAACCTTGTTTGCCTCAGTTCCCTCATCTATGAAATGAGCTGAAGGAAATGCAAACCACTCTAGAGTCATTGCCAAGAAAACTTCAAATGGGGTCATGAAGAGGTAGATACAACTGAAAACTGAATAATAACAAGCTCCAGAGAGAGAACTAATGAACTCCGAATTCTGAATGAGGCACTCATTCACTGTTTTCACTTTTAAAATTTTCGTTGTTTTCTTTCATAACATGGTTAATACGGAAATATGTTTTGTATGACTTCATACATATAACTGATATCAAATTGTCTTCTCTTAGGGGGTGGTGAAAGAATTTGGGCCTCAAATTTTAAAAACTTGAATATTAAAATGTTTTTATATGCCACTGAGAAATATTTGATGAAATAAATGAAAATGATTTGTCAGATCTAATGATGCCTCTAATAATAATAATAATAATAATAATAATAATGGAGGGAGAAGACCTACCCAGGCAGACAGTTAGACTTGTAAGTAAATGTTGGTTTGTAGGAAAGCCAAAGGATTGTGTGGCTCTCTGTGGTGGCGTGGCTTATTAACTTCTTTGCTACTATGATGGATTCGGCCTTTTGGTTTGCGGATTTGGTTTTCTGCTGTCTGAATACATGTTTGGCTTCTGTTTTCTCTATGGAGAGTCTACTATGTTTTGCCATGGAGCACTTTGCTGGCATATTTACAGTTGCTGTCAGCACTATGAATACTGCGTTGGTGCTACACCTAGTAAATGTATCCAGGTTTGAAGGGGACACTAAGTTTGAGAGGTCCCGAAATCATGGGAACATTAAATGGAGCTGACTGGCTGCAGGGGAAATTTCTGCATCAGAAAAAGTGACCACTGACAAGAGGTCTAAGTGTCCTGGCCCAGCTGGCTGGTGAACACAGAATGTGAGTCAACAGTGTAGAACTATGGGGAATGACAATCATACCTGCTCAGCATTTCTCAAAATGGCCAAAACGGAAATTTGTTTTCATTAACCATAGAAATTTGAAATGGCTTTGTATGTGTGTGTGTGTGTGTGTGTGTGTTCTGCATTGGAAAAAGGGAGCAAAGGCAGATCTTAGCTAATTAGAAGAAATAAAATAGCCCCAACTGCTTTATGTTCTGATGACATTTAGGTGAAGGATAAATGCAGTTGTAAAAGATCACTGAATTCTGCTTCATGTCTGTCAATGTGTGCTCACAACTGTATCTTTCTACTAGTACCTCCCCCCTTGGAAGACCATAGACATGAGCTAAAGCTAAGCTTTAAGTAAACTGTCTCCACGGCACAGGGCTGGGAGGAAGGCTAATGTTTCTCACTGGAGGCCAGTTTATCCCCAAGGGCGGCCAGACTGAATACATGGGAGCAGAGGGATAGTCCCCTCAGCCCCTTGAGCCGAGAAACTTAGACCCTAGGGGACAGTGGATATTTCAAGAAAGTAAAAGGAGGTTCACAGATAATCAGCAAAGCCAAGAACAAGGACCACAGCAAGCTGGCTCATCAGCAAAGGTGTGAGAATTACTCAGACCCTACCTCCCCATAGTGTTTGGGGGGATTTAATGAGGTAATAATTATAAAGTGCTTAGTGCAGTGCCTGGCATGTTGGAGAGGATGATGATGATGAAGGTGATGATGATGCTACTTGTCTAACATCACAGGCAATAAATAGAGAAACTGAGACTTCATCCCAAGTCTTCTGTCTACAAATGAATTCTTTATGCCACATAGTACTCTATGACTCTCTGTATATGTATGTACGCGCACGCGTGCACACGCACACACACGCACACACACGCACACACACACACACACACACACACACACACACACCCTGGTCATCCCAAAGTTGATTGAACTTTGATCCTACTATCTAGGTAGGTAGCTCAAACTTGGACCCAGGGAGAATAGACTTCTATTCCTCCCCTTATATTCCTCTCTAGGTCTCAGTTTCCTCATCTGTAAAGATGGGGATAATAATATTACTGACCTCACAGGTCTGCTGTAATTATCCAGGGGGATCATAATTTGTAAAGTCCTTTGTAAACCTTAAATTGCAGTTTAAGTTCAGCTGTTTAGCTACTCATTTTTGGCAATGAATTACATGGAGGTGGCATAGAGTGCTGCTCCTGGAGTCAGGAAGACATGAGTCTAAACTCCCTTACTAGTTATGTGACCTTGGGCAAGTCACTTAACCTATGGTTACCTTAATCCATTGAAGGAGGAAATAGCAAACCACTGCAGTATCTTTGCCAAGAAAACCTCACAGACAGTACAGACATGTGTGGTCATGAGTGAACAACAAGAGAAAATGTGCTTCCCTGAACTTCTTTTGGACAAAAGAAGACATGATTGAAGAGAAATACGTTCCCTTGCTCAGTAGTACTGACAGCCTGTGAGTTGCTGCCTCATATTGTGTTAACCGATGGTCCTGATTCAATGTCCCAGAGTTGCCATGATAAATTTTCTGCTTAGAACGTGCCCCTGAGGCCTGAAGGGAATTAGAACTGTCTCTAAATCCAGGACAGTCCCAGGCTCCTCGGGGAGGCCTCCTAGGAGGTCTCCTCTTGGGAAATGTTTCCTTTAGACAGTTATATAAATATGGGCAGAAGCATGTGCAGACTGTCTTCTGCCTTCCGCATATACTCTTCATACCACACAATACCTACAACTGTGTCTGCACAAACACACACGTCATTTTTTCTCTTACTGGACCTTTCCCCAGTGTGTCTCCTATTCTTAGCCAATGAAAACAAAAATTTATATATATATATATATATATATATATGTATATATATATATATATATGTATATATATATATATATATATACATAAACATGTTTTAGCAATCATTTGTCAATACAAGCACAGCCTCTGTGATGACCAAATGTTAACTTGGAAGGTCAAATCTCTACGTGTATTCCACTCCCTAGAAAGGTCATTTGTGACACTGAGTATTATGTTAAAAACTTGGGATGAAATGGAAGTACAATGAACCACAGCTGGGAATGACGGACACTGGGGTCCTCTCTCTGGGGAGAAAAAAAGCCTAGTCCAATCCACATGGGCTATAGGAATTTTTGTAATGAGTGGTGGTCCAGCTTCTGCATAAAGAAGACCTCAAGAAAGTAGGAACCCACCACTTCAAGGGGCAGCCCATTCTTACTTTGGACAGTTCAAATTGTTAGGAGACTTTTCCTTACATGGAAGCAAACCCATCTCAGTATAACTTCTACCCAGTACAATGTCTACTACTTTCCATTATGCCCTTTGGGGCTAAGCAGAACATGCCTTCCATCAGGCCTCCCTTCGGACATTTAAAGACAGTTCTCATATCTCCCTTAAGCCTTCTCTTCTCTTCTCTTCTCTTCTCTTCTCTTCTCTTCTCTTCTCTTCTCTTCTCTTCTCTTCTCTTCTCTTCTCTTCTCTTCTCTTCTCTTCTCTTCTCTTCTCTTCTCTTCTCTTCTCTTCTCTTCTCTTCTCTTCTCTTCTCTTCTCTTCTCTTCTCTTCTCTTCTCTTCTCTTCTCTTCTCTTCTCTTCTCTTCTCTGTTTCTAGTTCCTTCAATCAGTCCAGTTAGTTCGTTATGCAAGATTGCCTCTCTAGGTACATTCTAGTTTGTCTGTGTCCTTCCAAAAATCTAATTCCTAGAAAGGAACAGAGTGCTTAGTTGCGACCTGACCAGGTCAGTGTACAGTGGGACTATCACCTCCCTCTGAGAGATAAAAAAGGAACATGTGTCAGGCATGGGGCACAGCTCATATGATTTCACCATTGGAATGTAGAGTGTGTGATGAAGAATAATGTGAAACAAGGCTGGAAAAATAGTCTAAAGCTTCACTGTAGAGAACTTCAAGTACCAGGATGAGGAATTTGTATTGTAGAGGCCTAAAACGGGCATCAGAATGAATAATGATAAAGAAATCCAAAGAGTTCCTTCCATCTAGTAGGGTTAGTACAACAGGACGAGAGTAGGGCTGTACAACAATAGAAACAGAACCTCAGGCACTGAAAAAAGTGGCTCACCAGGAAAACCAGCTCAAGCTCAGGTCAATGGTCTGAAACCTGCCAGAACTCTGACCAGAGATGTCCCAGGGAGACTGGTAGTCCATAGTTCTCAGGAAAACGCAGAGAAAGTAGGAAGAGAGAAAAGTGGAGGAGGTACCTTATCAAATATTGGGGAAGGTGGAAACCACCAGTGTGAGTTCCTATAATCAAAGAGCTGATCAATAGGGCTTGACTACCCTATTCAGGAGGAGGGGAAGCTGAATTAACCCAAAGTCCCAAAGCAGGAAATTAAGGTTCTGGCTTACTGTTCTTGCCATTTCAGACTCTCCAATGAATATTCTAATGAAATCTTGTTTTCCAATATTCAAAGGAATGATTATAAAAGTCACTACAGTTAAGTGATGGTTTAACCCTATAAATTCAAACCCCAGCATTTATAACAAGCCTGTCAAGATATAAATGATAAAAGATTAAACATGGGAGAATAAAAAAATCCTCTCTTATATGAAAGGGTAATTTGGGCCTCTGGGACATTAAAGAATAGTTTGGGCCTGACCACATAAAGCCAAATTTCACAAAGAAAGAACTCATTCCTGAATCCAAGTGTCATCATAACTCAGAGTTTTCCCACTTAGGAAGAGTCATGCCAATTAATCAACAGAGTGAGTAGATTACCTCCAAAGTAACCTTTTTTCCAGTTGAATGTATTTTTACCTCATGATCTAAAGCAGGAGGACATGGTTAAGAATGAGAAGAAAGAGGAATTATTTTCTTCTTTCACTATTTTCCTCCCAAGGATCTTTAGAGGAAACTTGGGGCAGGGGAGTAACTAACTTCTAGAGATTTTTTTTCAGATGAAAGTAAGATTGGGTTTACACTGAATGTGTCTAGACAACTTCCCTTCCTCCACCTCCTTTGAAAAAGTGAAGAGTCCACAGGCATAGAACACCAAATGAGACATCAGATTTTTCTGATGTGTTGATCAGTTTTATTGATTTTTTTTTCTTCTTCCTCTTGCTTTGAGAAAAAATTCTTTGTTTTAAGAGATGTATCTTTGGGAGGGGAGGAAGAGAGAGGATACAAGAGGAAGTCTAGGTGAGGTAGAAACAAAAGATATTGGTAAAAATCTTTTTTTAAAAATGGGATATTTCTAAACTACATAGACTTTTCTCGTCCATTTGTATCCCTAGCAGATCTGAATTGCTCCTTCAAAAAACTCTTTAGAAATAGAAGCAGCATGGCATGGTGAATGTAAGGCCAGCCTGTGAGTCAGAAACACCTCAGTTCAAATTGAACCTCTGACCTATCCGCATGTGGTACTCTGCAAGTCCCTTAAACATTCATTGACAGAGTGCCCAAGACAACCGACTCTAAGTCTATATATTTCAGAGTAGGTAGAGGGGGTTTCCTTTCCTTGGAATCCCCTTTACCCACGAAATCATAGATTCTGATGAAAAAGTAGCTAAAAGTTTCTGTTCTCTGTCTCCTGCTTTATCTCCTTTATAAATCCAAAGTGCAACACAGACTCATCTTCCTGAATTTAAATCTGGCCTCAGACACTTCTTACCTGTGTGACCCTGGGCAAGTCACTTAATTCTGTTTGTTTCAGTTCCTTATCTGTAAGTTGAGTTAGAGAAGGAAATGGCAAAGCATTCCAGTATCTTTGCCACAAAACTCTAACTGGAGTCATGGAGAGTTGGATATAAATGAAAAATGACTTAAGAATAATAACAATAAACATGAAGAAGAAACCCATCCATCGTGCCCCCAAATCAAATTTAGAAAATGAAATTTCCAAGGAATTACTTTATAGAGCTAAAAAGTTCATAACAAAATTCATCTGGAGGAATAAAAGGTCAAAAATATCAATGGAATCAACAAAAAAAAATTAAGGGAGGGAGACGAGTGGTATGAGACCTCAAACCATACTACAAAGCTGTGATCATCAAAACAATTTGATACTGAGTCAAAAACAGAAAAGTTAATCAGTAATACAGAGAAATTACACAACATATAAAAGCAAACAATCTCATGAACCCAATACTTGACAAACTCAAAGAAGCCAGCTGTTGGAACAAAAATTCAAGATCCGATAAAAAATGTGAAAACTGGAAAGTCATCTGGCAGAAAGTAGGTACAGTTCAATATCTCACACTGTATACAAAGATAAGCTCAAAATGGATACATGATTTAGACATAAAGGGAAATATCATAATCAAATTAGTAGAGCATGGAGGAAATTACCTGTCAAATCGATGGATAGGGAAAGAGTTCTTGACCAAACAAGAGATAAAGAGATTCATGGGAGGTGAAATGTACCATTTTGATTACATGAAATTTAAGTTTTTGCACAATGAAAACCAATGCAGCTAAAATTAGAAAAAAAAATAGGCAAGTGGGGGAAAATCTTTTTAGCAAATTATTCTGATAAAAGTCTCACTGCTAAAATAATACATAGGGAATTCAGTTAAATCTACAAGAATAGGAGCTATTTCCCATTTGATAAGAGGTCAAAGGACACGAATAGGCAGTTTTTAGAGGAAGAAATCAAAGCCATTAATAGCCATGTGAAAAAATGCTCTAAATCACTAATAATTAGAGAAATGCAAATTAAAACAACTCTGAGGACCACTCTACACACATATCAGATGGGCTAAGAGGACAAAAAGGAAATTGGCTAATGTTGTAAAAGATGTAGGAAAATAGGTATGCTAGTAGGATTTTGAACTCTTCCAACCATTCTGGAGAGCAATTTGGATATATTCCTAAAATGCTATCAAGCTATGCATTTGACCCAGTAATGCTACTTTAAAGTATATAATATATCTCAAAGAGATCAAAGAAAGAAGAAAAGAATCCATATGTATAATAGCAAAAAATTGAAAACTGATGGGATGCCCATCAATCAGGGACCAGTTGAATGTGTCATGACTTATGAATATGATCAAATACTGTTGTGCTATTAGAAATCATGAAGGGGGTGATTTCATAAAAATCCTGGGGAGACTTAAATAAATTGATGCAAAGTGAAGTGAGTAGAACCAGGAGAACAATTTATATAATAACAGCAATGTTGTAAAGATAATTAACCCTAAAAGACTTGGTAACTCTAGTCAGTCCATACATTGATTAACTACAGTTCCTAAGCTATCCCCCTCCAGAAAGAGAACTAATGGCCAGATAAAAATATATCTTCTTCTATTTCTTTTTCTTGCTCCACCCCCTCCCGGATCATAGCTAATGCAGAAATTTGTTTTGCACATATTTATACATATTTGTAATGGATTTTATTTTTATTGTTTTCTTAATGGGGAAGGAGAAAATCTTCAGAAAACTGAAAATAAAATTGTATTAAAAGTAAAATAAAGACAAAGAAGAAAATATTTTAAAATAAAATTTAGTCTTTCTAATCAAGTTTATGAAAACATAAAGTACATCAAACACCTACAGTTATAGACATCAGCATGGTGGCTACCTGAGCACATAAAATCAATTTCCCAAGGAAATTCCAAGTTGTTAAGAAGAGTTCATTTAACTGTAGGTCACATTCTAATACTTCCTATAGTAGTGCATCAAAGATTCTAGGGAAGGTAAGCATAATATCGTAGACCAGAATCCATACTACCTGAGGCTGAGTAGGAAGCAAAAGGTGATCTGCTCCATTAGCTGAAATCTTTTTTCTTTTTAAGGATAAGAAAAGAGAATGCAATTGGAGCATGGAGGTCTGAGCATTACACTGCCACAGCCATCCAATAACTCATACCATCCCACCATCTGTGTTTCTATAACACCTAGCACTTCAGGGGCTCAGAGACACTCATTCTTGACTAGCCAGCCCTCGGCTGTCTTGCTCTATCCTTTCAGCTTCTAATTTATTCTTAACCTGCTGTTTCTGGCTCACTTCCATGAAAGCACTAGCTGTTTCCAAGACTTCTATGACCCTTTTATGAAAAATGCATGATCAATTTAAGCTCTGCATCCAGCTGTACAGCATTGTAGAGACCACCCAGTTTAAGGGTACACCCATCTCTTGGGATGATGGTCTTTTTTTGTTGGGAATAGAATGAGAATCCTCCTTGGTACTTACACAACTCCTTGCCAAAGTTCAAAGTCTTTCACATAGACATGATCTCATCATCCCTCCCACAGTGTGCACTATAACGGAAGAATGCATTGTCTCCATTTACCAGGACTAGGGAACCAGAAGCACAATGCAGAGAGGGTAACCTGCTAAACTCGACTGTAAGCAAGGTAGACATGGAAATAGAACCCCAACTTTATATAGACTGCTGTTCTATCAACCTGGATACAATGAATTCCATGCCATGGCATGGTTCTAGATGTGCCAACTGATTTTTTTTCTTACTGAGTAATAGGCACTAGCCCCAAGAACCAAATCAAAGATCAGAAGGTGTGATGACAAAAGCTGGTGACACAGATATACAAACTTTAAGAGCAGGAAGGGTATGGGGGCAGGGTATAGCATAGAGACTGAATAGGAAAAATTCACATAGTAAAGTCTCCCTCCCCTCTCACATTGTTGACTCCCTCCTCTCCAAGATCAGACTCTGCTTCAGACCCTCTGCTGATTCAGCTTATGTTGGGAAAAGTCCATTACAAAATACACCTTCTTCCTGCCTCAAAATTGTACAAGGTAGGGGCGGCTAAGTGGCGCAGTGAATAGAGCACCGGCCCTGGAGTCAGGAGTACCTGAGTTCAAATCCGGCCTCAGACACTTAACACAAAAAACTAGCCGTGTGACCTTGGGCAAGTCACTTAATCCCAACTGTCCTCCAAAAAGCAAAAAAATAAAATAAAATAAAATAAAAAAATTGTACAAGGTAGAGACAGAACCATGGAGAAGTCTTCCGTAACAGAATCCCACTGCTATGTCAATATGTCAGGAATCAAATTCCAACAGTGTGGGCAACCATCCTTCCCTCATAACAGATTGAAATCCCTTCTATAATGCTATAGTCAGTCTTCAGGAGTTGGCATGGCTCAAAAATGTGTCAGTATGGAGCCAACCTGGTATTGAGACTTTTCACATTTCTGTTATTCAGTTGTTTGCAGTCATATCTGACTATTCATGACCCCATTTGGGTGTTTTCTTGGCAAAAGTACTGGAATGGTTTACCATTTTCTTCAAAATCTAGCTCATTTTACAGATGAGGAAACTGAGGCAAACAGAGTTAAGTGACTTGCCCAGGGTCACACAGCTAGTAAGTATCTGAAGTCAGATTTGAACTCAGGAAGATGAGTCTTCCTGATTCCACAGCCAACTGTCTATCCACTATGCCATCTTCTGCCCTTTTCAAACTTAGCTAAGTGCATATTATACAAGTATATACATGCATATGTATGTGCATATATACACATATTCATATATGTGTGTGTATATATATATATATATTCCATCATGGTGCCTACTTACTCAAAGTCTCAATAACTTGATAAGATTAATCAACGCTAACACTTCACTGGTACTATACTTTTGTGCTATATTTTTGGAGCCAGGCCCAAATGGGGATGTGGTAGGGTAAAGGGAGGAGAAAGAAGAATGGAGAAAAAGAACAGAGAGATGGGGGAAGAAAATAAAATAAAGTAAAATAGGGAAACTGGTTAAAATTCTTGTTTTATGCAATTTTGTGAGTTTTTTTTAATGAGATTCGGGTTTGTTTTGGATGGTTTTGTTTTTAAAGTGTATTTTTTCCCCAGAGGATATCATTGAATCTTACCTGAAGAGTTTCCCATCAATCCTGTCATAGCTATGTGAGACAGCAATTGGGATACAATAGTGGAATGCTTACTTTATATCAGAAACTCTAGTACCAAAAGAAGACTGACCCCTTCCCACAAAAAAATCCTAAGGCAACTCCCTACTCCTTCATGTAAACAGGTAGGGAGAGTTACTAGTCAAAAGGAATAGCCAATAAGCCAACAGCTCGAATTCCAGAAGATGATAGAATCATTCAGTTAGAATTGAAGCAAACAAGCAAACCTTAGAGGTCAATTCACCAAACCCTACATTTTACAGAAGAAATGAAGACCTAGAGCTGTTAGGTGACTTGCCTGATTTTTGTTAGTGTTTGATCATTTAGCTGTGTCCAATTCTTCATTACTCCATAGACCATACAGTCCATGGTTTCCTTGGCAAAGATACTGGAGGGGCTTGCCATTTCCTTCTCCAGTGGATTCAGGTAAACAGAGGTTAAGGGACATGCCCAGGGTCACACAGGTTGTTTGAGGCCAGTTTGAATTCAGGTCTTCCTTATTCCAGGTCCAGCATTCTACCCAATAAGTATCTGAGGTCAGGTAGTAAACGTCAGAACTTACATTTGAAGTTTGATCTTCTGAATTTAGATATTCTGGTTTTTCTACTGTTTCACACTATGGAACAACTTGGGGGGGCGGAGCTCAAGCCTTGCATTTGCATAAGATTCTCCTCATTGGTGGAGAGAGTGCTAACAAAGTGAAGGTCAGAGTAAGTGAGAGTTTCCCAGAGATCTCTCTTTCTGGCTTTGCTTTGAGAGACACACAAAGTTTTGTGCCCTCTTGAAGGAGAGATCCTTGGAGGTAAAGAAAGACTCTTGGGAAGAAGCTGGTACGTTTTAACTAAAAGTTCCTCTCCATTTCCCCATATCCAGCTTGCTAACACTGGAAACTTTGGGGATTTCCTTGGGTAAAATCCAGGGCTCTCCCTTGCATCTGACCCATCTCACTCCTTGTGGGAGAGCTTATTCACTCTGTGCCGTATGATATATTTGAATCCTACTTGTTGGCATAATTTTTGTGTAATTTCTCTGATTTCTGTTTGTAATTTGCTTGGATAAATGGGTTTATTTGCTATTTCATCTGTGTGATGGGCTTTGTGTAACTAAGTTTTGATGGGGAGATCAGCCTTCAGATCCATGGGACCCATGATCCTGAGTCCATGAATAGATTTCAAGGAATTCAAGAACTTGGATAGAAAAAAAATACATCCTTATTTCAAAATTATTAATTTTCTTTCATTTTATGTATTTAAAAATATTATTCTGAGAAGGGGTTTATTAGCTTTACCAGATTGACAAAGGAGTTCATGACATTAAAAAAAAAAAAAAGCTCAGCAGAGGATTCCAGCTCCTGGAATCAAGAAGACCTGTGTTAAAATCTGGCCTCAGACAGTGTGACCCTGAGCAAATCACTTAACCCTGCTTACCTCTATTTCTTCACCTGTAAATTGAAGTGGAGGAAGAAATGGCAAACCACTCCAGTATCTTTGCCCAGAAAACACCACATGAGGTCCCAAAAAATGAGACACAACTGAGAAATGACTTTGCGACAACAAAAACTTCTCTTGAAGAAAAGTAAAGAAATGAGTTTAAGCTCATTTCTAGTTGAAATAAAGATCTTGAAAGAAGACAACTAAGAACTCCCTACATTTCAAACTCAGCTTTGATTCTTACTTGCATGATCAGGGCCAGTTTTTCTGGGCCTCCGGTTCCCCATCTATAAAACGAAGCAGTTGGACATGATAATGTCTAAGTTCTCTTCCCACTTTATATCCCTGATCCTTTGAGATAATGTGGGTAAAGCATCTTGTAGAATTTAAAGCCCTAAGTAAATGTCAGTGATTTTTTATTAACACACCTAAATTCTACAAAAGTCCTCAAGGTTTCCCAGACAACTTTTTTTCCCAGTAGCTCCAATAATTTTCCATCTTTCGTTCTATTTCCTCCCATTTTTCCAGCACCATACCATGGTGTTTGCCCTAATCCAGAAACATTTACCTGTGGCCTTTATAAGTTTCCTGAAGGCAGAGTCCCCTGAATTTCAGAACAATATTTCATTTATCCAGCATAAGTAAAGAATGAGCTCAATTTTCCAGTTCAATTAAATTTGTTCCTCTAAGTACGACAATTTATTTTAATCATTCTGAGGAATGTTTTCCCCAAAATACATCTCATATTTTCCCTCAAACAGAACATGTAAAATATAATTTAACCTCTTGATTTGGAGAAACATGGGGAAGATAAATATGAATTGACAGAGATCAGAGAAAAAAGTACCAAGACTATATAAAAAAAAACTAATGTTTTCAAAAGGCAGACAAACTCAGATGAAATGCAGTGACCAATACTGAATTCATAGGAATGATGAAACATTTACAAAATCATAGCATTCCAGATTTAGAGTTGTAAAAGATTTTAGAGGCCATAGAATCCGTCCTGCCCCATTTTACACATGTCAAGTCCCACCAGCTTATCCGAGTGTACAGGAACAGTCAGAGTCTGTCTTTAACCAAAGACTCCAGGAATTCAGAAAGTGAGGCTAGTAATGTGCATAAAGGGGAAAAGACACTAATGATTAAGAAATTTAGTGGATCCAGAGACATCCAGGATAGAAGCCTAGAGGAAGGGAGATGCGAGTTTACTCCACAGTAACTATGAGAAGTCCCTCAGAGGTATGGTTTGACCACAAATTTTATTAGAATTCTAGAAGTGATGAAATAAAGAATAAAAAATATAATAAATGAAGCAAGAGCTTTAGATCAGTGGTGCTCAACCTTCCTAATGCCTTGACCCTTTAATCCTTGTATGTGGGAGTATCTGCATGTGGGCCAACCCATCTGGAGATAGAGGAGTGGTGTCTCAGTTCCTAAAACCATCTGAAATATGTGTTTTCCAATGGTCTTAGGTGACCCCAAAAGGGGTTGTGACCCACAGGTTGAGAACTACTGCTTTAGAGGAAAGGAGAGTAAGCACAAGAAGGACAAAATTTTACCCAAGTAACTGATTCACTGACAAAAAATATGGACAAAACAGAAATCAATAACTTCCATATGATACCAAGAAATACTAGCACAAAATCCAAAGTCTAGAAAAAGAGGTAGATAGACACAGAACTATACCACAAAGCAGACAAACACACAGACATAGAGACAGACAGACAGACACAGGGTAGAAGTGGAGAAGGGATGACCAGATTACCATATCAAAACTTAAAAAGGAAAACTCTCAATACATTAAGAAAAAATAAAGGACATAAAAATGTTGTTGCCCAAACGTATGCTAACAAAATTGATAACAAATGAAATGGATGAAAATTTGAGTAAAACTAGAGAACTTATATAAGCAAATTTCATAAAAAGAAAATGAAAAAGCCATATATCAATTCCAAAAGAAAAAAACCGAATCAGATCGTTTTACAAAAAAAAAAAAACATCAACATTATATAAATAGTTTGCAAAAACAGAAAAAAAGAAGGAACTCTACTAAGTTCCTGCCATGAAACAGATATGGTCCTGATACTATAGAGAGGCAAAGTAGAGGAAAATATATAGGCCAACATACCTCATGAATAATAAAAACAAATATATTGAATGACTATTAGTAAAGAGGTTACAGCAACACATTGAACATATACATCAATTACGGCATAATCTTTCGAATATAAAATCAGGTTGGATTTGTACCTAATATCCAATAAGGGTGATCTGGGAATCCATCTACTGACATACACATGAGTTATACATTAGTACAACTATAAAAATTCTCTTTACAGAAATTTTAAAAAATGATTGGAAAGATATTCATTGACCATGGTTGGACCATGCCACTGTAACAGCAATGACAATATCACCTAAAGTAATCTACAGATCCAACAAATGGCCAAGAAGTGACTTGATAGAGTTATTAAAAATAATAACAGAAATTATCTACTGAAATAAAAGGTCAATAATGCAAAATTATTAAAAAGGGACAAAAAAGGCAGGAATGTAGCTTTGCAATGCTGTGTCTCAAACTTTACTATTAAGCAATAATTATTATTTTTTTAACTTTTTTTTTTGCTTTTTGGAGGGCAATTGGGGTTAAGTGACTTGCCCAAGGTCACACAGCTAGTTTTTGTGTCAAGTGTCTGAGGCTAGATTTGAACTTAGGTCCTCCTGACTCCAGGGCTGGTGCTCTATTCATTGCGCCACCTCGCCACCTCGCCACCTCGCCACCCCCTTAAGCAATAATTATTAAAACCATTTGGTACTGGTTAAGAAATAGAAAGTTGACAAACAGAAGACATTAGTTATAAAAGCAATCAAATATGAAAAATTACGTATGAAAAAACCCAAGGACTCCAATCTGGAGTAGCAAGACACTTGTCACTACTTGACAAATGCTGACAGGAAAACTGGAAAGCAGATTAACAGAAATTAGGCATGGACCATCATCTCACACCATATATAGTAAGCTCCAAATTGATATAGAACCTAGATGTGACCCATGTTTGCCTGAGTGTACCCAAATGGGCTAACATGGTAGATCTCTGTGTCCCTTACCGTATGGGCTTGCATAGCCTCCGTTGATTGACTGTCTAACCAGAACAGGTTTCATCTTTAATATTGGTGAGACTGAGATGATTGCTCTTCCTACCATACTTTCTGGCTTATGCTTTTTCCTGTTATGTCCAAAGGATAAAGATCACACAGTTTGCTCAGCACAAGTACCGTGAACTGAACTGGTAAGAAGGGAAGGGCTTTCAATCCCTACTCCCTCTTTTATCTCAGCTGGAAAGTGGTCCTAGGGACATTCATGTTTATTTCCATTCTGTGTCATTTGTCTTTCTCAGGTTTAGTTATGGCAGTATACTGGACCAAGGAGTTTGAGCCAAGGAGACTGTGAAGCCAGGATTCCTGGTGAAATGGACAGCCAGTCCAACCAAGGTGACTGTTTCTCCATCCTGAAGGGAACTTTAGACTTAGATCTGGGACTAGGCTCCATAGGAACTGAGCTAAGTGGTAAACCTCATCCTCTTCCCTACATCAGACAATGAGATGATACAGGGG
Source organism: Pseudocheirus occidentalis (assembly GCA_028646575.1). Lineage (NCBI taxonomy): Eukaryota > Metazoa > Chordata > Mammalia > Diprotodontia > Pseudocheiridae > Pseudocheirus > Pseudocheirus occidentalis. The sequence goes on from JAQQSW010001607.1 coordinate 15,067, forward strand.
GAACAAAATTATGTTTCGTTCACATTTGGGGCAGTAAGTTCATATATTTAAGGTTATATCTTTTGAAGTAAATGTTTTTTGTAAAAGCTAATTCTGCTGTCAAGGAGCTAACCAGAAATGGAGTTCAAGGGACCATACGCCACATTTGGGAGAACACTATCAATGTGGCTGCAGATATTTGCAGAAAGCCTAAACATACCTAATCCCCAGAAAACCCTGGGAGACAAGTAAAATGTAGCATAACTTATATTCAGACAATGGGTGGTTAGTATTACCTAGTTATAGAAGGTCATAGCACAAGCAAATAAAAGGAACAGGGAAAGAGATTTCTTTCCTAAGTATAGAGAAGGGATGAGTGCTTGACCTTCAAGGGAACAAAGGGACCCTTGACCAAACAAGGGACAGAGAGAGTCATAGAAGAGAAAATGGATAATTTTGATTACATAAAATTGAATGGACTTTGAACAAACAAAATCAATGCAATTAGAATTTGAAGAGAGATTATTAATGGGGAGAAATCTTTGTAATGACTAATTTCTCAATCTGATATCCAAGCTAAATAAGAATTGATTCAAATATATAAAACCTAGTCATTCCTTAATAGATAAAGGATTAAGGTGATACTCAAAAGAAAAAAGCCAAGCTATGAACAAATACAGGAAAAAAGTGCTCCAAATCACTAATAACAAGAGAAATTCAAATTGAAACAAATAACTCTGAGGTTCAGTTTTTCAATCAACAAAACTGACAAAAAAGAAAAATTAAAATTGTTGCAGGGGATATGGGAGGAGAAGCACACTAATGTACTCCTGACTGATTTATGAATTAGTCCAGCTGTTCTCTAAAACAACTTGGAACTTCATCCCTAAAGTCACTAAGATATGCATTCCCTATAACCCACTGATAACACAGGCATACATCCCAAAGAAGAAACAAAGGGGTGCCCATCAATTGGGGCAGACATAAATAAATTAAAACACATAAATGTAATAGAATATTGTCATTCCATTAAAAATGTCAAAAGAGATGGATTCAAAGAAACATCATGAGTCTTCATAAATTGATGTAGAGTGAAATAGGGCAGCCAGGTGATAGAGTGGATAGAATGCTGGCCTGAAGTCAGGAAGACTCATCTTCCTGAGTTCAAATCTAGCCTCAGACATTTACTAGCTGTGTCACACAAGCTGGGCAAGTCACTCAACCCTATTTGCCTCAGTTCCTTCATCTGCAAAATGAGGTGGAGAAGGAAATAGCAAACCTCCCTAACATTTTTGCCAAGAAAACTCCAAAGAAGGAGTAAAAAGAGTCAGATGTGACTGAAAGAACTGATCCAACTGAACAAGAAAGGAGTGAAGTGAGAAGAACCAGGAAAACAATTTACGCAACAACTTAGCAATTACATTTAGCAATTTCACCATTGCTAATGAAAACAACTTTGGAAGGTTCAAGAACCTCGATCAAGAACCAATTGAGAAGGGGCGGCTAGGTGGCGCAGTGAGTAGAGCACCGGCCCTGGAGTCAGGAGTACCTGAGTTCAAATCCGGCCTCAGACACTTAACACAAAAAACTAGCCGTGTGACCTTGGGCAAGTCACTTAACCCCAACTGCCCTCCAAAAAAAAAAAAAAGAACCAATTGAGATATGTATATACATACATATATGTCTATATAGGAGGGTATATATGTGTAGGAATACATATGTGAATGTGTGTATATATGTGTACATAGACATGTGTGCACAGGATCAGTTGAACAGGAAGGGATGATATTTAAAAGGTGAAATTGAGAGGTGGGAGAGGATTAGAATGAGAGGAGATGGGGAGAGACAGAATGGGGTTAATCATCTCATATAGAAGAGGCAAGGAATAATTGCTTCAATGGAGGGGAAGAACAGGAAGGTAAAAGGGAATTGGTCAACCTTATTCTCATTGAATTTGGCTTAGAGAAGGAATAACATACACTCTAAATTGGTTATCTTGCCCCTACAGGAGAGTAGGAGGGTTGGGGATGAGAGGGGGGAGGATGAAGGGGAGGGCAGTTTGAGGGTGAGGGTTG
>JAQQSW010001608.1:0-17116 GCA_028646575.1 Pseudocheirus occidentalis
TCCAACTTAATTCTTCAGTCCAAAAGCCCAACTCCCAGATGTTGGGCCTATCCTGCTTCCTCCAACAGGAGCCAACAGGAGGAACATTCCAATTCTGTTTCTCTGTCTCTAGATCTCTTATATATACACTGGCCTCCTGTCTCAGCCAATCCCCTTCTTCCATGTCAACAGGGGAGTTCATGCCCTCTCAACAGGGGACAGAGTTTTCACCTTCCATACTGAGCTCACATCTTCCATACTTAGACCTAAGTTACTAAAGGCTAAGTATCTGCTAAACTGATTGTTGTTATACATGCTATCTCATAAGAATGTCCAGAATGGCAGCTAGTGAATGTTGGAAATAGGATTTGTACCCAGGGTTTGCATGTGTGTGAGTGTGTGTGTGTGTGTGTGTGTGTGTCTGTCTGTCTGTCTGTGTGATTCCAAACCTTCATTCTTCTCTGGGCTCCACTCCTGACTCTGAACTTTCTCTACTATGCTCCATTACAGGGCTAGCCTTTTCGGATTCCTTTTATGAATTGCATTCTTTCTTTAGAATAAAAGCTCCCTAAGGGCAGGCACTATCTTTCTTTCTGTTTTTATTTGTATCTCCTCACCTAGCATAGTACCTAGTATCTAGTAAACACTTAATAAATGCTTGTTGACTCAAAGTCTAGCAGTCTGTTCACCACACTGTGTTTCCTCTATACTAGACAATAGTCAATGCTTAATAAATGATAATAAAATTAAGTTGAGTATTGTTAGCTAACTAATTGTGCCCTGAAAAATAGTCTCAAGTCATCAGATGCTTTAGGAACATTTATTGATAAAAATGATGATCCTAGGAATTAATGTAGAACAAGGTCATCACCAGCATAGCCGCATATTAAAGTATTGGAGAAATTAAAAGGCTGGTTAGAGATAAGTTCTGATATGACTTCACTTACAGGGATATTTCTTTAGTAAATAGGACAAGGACAAGGAAAATCTATGAGGGGAAAATATACATATATAAATAAATATACATACATATATATATACATATATACAATCACCTGCATATATATATATACACACATACATACATATATGCATATATATGTATGTATGCATATTTTTTCACAAAAAGATGATTCTAGCCTTTGTCCATGTGATGCATTTGGTCATTGAGACATCTCTCAACCTGCTTTCCCAGAACGATCCCTTTTCACTCATATTGACCCCAGAGGACTCATTCTCTAAAACACAGGGTATTAGAGTTAGAAGCATCCTCAGAAACCCATCTACTCCAATCTATCCATGAAGAAAAATTCCCTTCATGATATTTTAGTCTCTCTATCTTTGTTCTGTATTTTTCTTGCACACACATATAATTCCTTCTTATTTTTTTTATCCAAGTAGGTAAGGTGCATGATATGAATAGCCAACAATATAGCAGAAAAGACAATAACCTCACAACTACAAGATGTGAGGAAATACCAATAGAATTGTTTCTGGCCATTTCCGAGGGCCTGGGGTGATGTATCACCATGATTTAATTAGGAAGATTCCTATCAAGGCTGTATCAAAATGTGTTTTAATGAGTCTGAATTGAGATTTGTGGTTGGGAATACTTTCAAATGACTGATTAATTCACTGGCTATTTTGTTTGTCAAAGCATTTCACATCTTAGGAAAATAAAACCAAATCTGTTTTTCTTTGTTCTCAACTGAATCATGCAATGAAGCAAAATAAAACTCAAAATGAGAAAATGAAGAATCCTACAGTCCCTTTTGAAACCAAACTGACCTTTACAAGGCTATTTTTTCCCTACAATTTGGCAACAGTGAAGTCTATGTCCTTGCCTTTTCCCCAGCCCACACTGTGTGGCATACTTCCTGTGGCCCTTCTACTCTCTTAAATGACAATTTTTCCCCCAGTTCTGAGGCTCCAGTAGCCTTGAGAACATGAAAGTCCAGTCACTGGAAATGGACAACATTTCTCTCAACCATTCTTGCCTGCTGACATTTAAGCTTTGCTGCTACTGATTTAAGATAACCCAAACACAGAGAGGTGAGAATGACTTTGGGGCAGGTCACCTTTTTCCTATTTGTCTTACTTTGTAGGCTCTCTCCCAGCTCCTAAAGCTGTCAGCACATTCTCTGTGCTGATATGAGGAAAGTGTGTGAATCACGGTCTACTGTGTGAACCAAAAGATACTTTAGACAAATTGAATCAGTAGTGCTTAAAAAAATAAACACTTTCATGTGCCAGAGAAATCTCATTTTTCTGATAATATTGGACTCATAGAATATTACAGCTGGAGAGAACCTTAGTGATGCCCAGAGGGAATGGAGTCCAAGCCAGAGTTGGAATCAGAGATGGAACAGGTGGCTGTGATGCCCGAGGAGTTCTCAGACTTGGCTGTCCAACCTTACTGGCTGGGGATTGACTTATTTTCATGTAATCATCATGGTAAAATGGGAACCTGCACAGTAAGTTGGAAAAATTTACATAGAAGTGATAAAAAAAAAAGAAAAAAAAAGAACCTCATCCCCCCCAACCCACCAAAAATGCTTAGTGCACTTTTGGAACTTGGGATAGGATTTTAATAAAAAATAGCTCTTGTCTAGATGACTATGGGTATCCAGGATTTGTGGTATACTGATTAAGTCAGTCATTTCATTTTACAAATGAGAAGCTGAGTCCTTGTGAGGTAAAGTGACAAGCTCATGATTACATAGCTAATAATATCTCTCCAATTCCTTCCAACTCTAACATTTTGTCTTTTTAAGGTAATTTCAGTTATCACTTTTGTCTACTACCCACAAATCTCTATGTCTTGTATGATTTCAGTGTGTTTTGTCCAACTGCCTGTTGGCCACCTTTGCCTAGATGCTTTGCTGCCTCCTCAAACTTAACACATTCAAAATGGAACTATTTATCTTCCTTCTAAAACCCACTTTTCTTTCCACCTTTCCTATTTTTGTGAATGGCACTGCCATTTTCTCATTTGCCTGGTACTGAGTAATTTTTTAATTTTTCTTTTTTCAACTCTTATGTCTAATTAGTGGCCAGTTCCCCCTTATGTGCATACCCTTTTCTTTTAACTTCCTTTGTAGCCACTCGACTTTAGTCCCATTGATTCTCACTTGTGAAAATGTAATAACCTCCTAGCTGGTCTTTTTGCTGTCACTTTCCCCTTCTCCATTTCACCCTTCACAATACTTCCCAAATAATATTACTACAATACACATCAAAGACCTTCAAGGGATCAGCAATTTCCTTTGAAAAAAGATACAAACTCTTTAGTTTGACATCTAAGGACCTTCCCAATCTGACTCCAATCTACCTTTCCAGACTTATTTCATATGTTATTACTCTTACTTCCTTTCTCACACTCTGTAGTGCATTCAAATTAGATTATTCCTCCCTCCCTAGTCTTGTTCTTCATTCCCATCTTCCTTAATTCTGCCTTCTAAAATTCTTCTCCAATGCACACCTCAAAGGCTACCTCCTTTCAGATTTGTAGCCTGAGGACCTAGCTGTTTGACCTGTGTGAACTTGTTACTTTGGTTACTTAATCTTTCTGGGTCTCAGTTTCAAGGATCTCTAAGGTCCCTTTCAGCTTTTGATCAAGTATGACCCTTTCATATTAAAGAGGAGGAAAGGAGCCCATCTCTGTTTTTTTAATCTACCTTCCTAATCACCTTTTTCAAACCAAAGAAAATAGCATTAGAATTTTAAATTAAAGTAAAATCCAGTTTCAGGACAGCCTTCAAGTCCTGGAAATAATCAGAGAGAAGAGCAATAATCCACACCTTTTCTAAATTTCATCCAGACCTAGATAGCTGGAAAGATATCATCAAATGCAAAGTGCCTGAGGCAGCCTCCCTGCTCTTTGACCCCCCCCACCTCTATTCTCTTTGCAAAAAGGAATGTTTCCTGGTAATATAACAGTTTGGTGATATTGTAAATGAGTGAAACGGTAGCCAGTCCAGATCCGTGGAAGGCCTGCTTCTTCTGTATTTTGAAGGGTATGTAATTACAGATTCACCTGAACCAGCAGAATTTTGAGAACACGCAAATGTGTCACCACTTGGGGGTCTGATTTACAAAGCCTGTGCCTGTCACCTCAAGCTCCCTCCAAGGCAGTTACATGTCCGTCAAAACACATGAGAGTTGGCCTTGCTCTTTTCTCTTTCTTGGGCTGCCAACGTTTGCCCTTCTACAGCCTCCTCTAATTGGTGAGTTCATCCCCAGAACCTCCCTTCAAACCCAGATCGGCTGGAGACTCTTTGGAGAGCTTCTCCATCCAGCTCCCTACATAGGCCCACACTTCAATTATATGAATAGCCTCATTGCATTGGAATGTAAGCTCCTGGAGGCAGGGACTATCTCTTTTACTTTTTGTTTATATTCTCCATGCTTAGTACAATATTTACCACTGCTTTATCTAACTAGAAATAGCCAAAATGTTTTAAAATTTCTTTATGAAGCACTTATTGACTGTAGATTGAGTGGAAGAGATCTGAAAAGCATTTGATCCAACCCCCTCATTTTACTACTGCTACTACTACTACTACTACTACTACTACTACTACTACTACTACTACTACTACTACTATTACTATAACTACAACTATGGTTACTACTACTACTGCTACTACTACTCATACTACTACTACTGCTGCTGCTGCTTCTACTGCTACTACTACCACTATTACCACTACTGCTGTTGCTTCTACTACTACTACTACTACTACCACTATTACTACTACTACTACTGCTACTACTACTACTACTACTATTGGAGATTAAATGAGGCACACTGCAAAGGCAAGATTTGAATAAAAATCCTCTGACTTCTGTAGAAGTGCCATAACTCCAGGAAGTCAAAAAAAGAAAAAAAAAAAGATTAGACCATCTTCCCTTATGAAGGAGAGCAACAGAAAGGGTGGTCCTTTTTTGGTGTCAGAGACTTGGGTTCAAGTTTTACCCCTGAAGCTTGCCTCTTGTGAAACCTCAGGCAAACACTTTGGTTGTTTCCTTCACTATACAGTGAGGTGGTTGGATCAGATAACCTCCAAGGCTCTGGGCTTATAGTATGATCCTAAAAAGTTTATAAGCTGTTCTGTTTTGTTTTTCTTTTGCCCTTAAAGTATTCCCCTTTTAAGCTGACAAAATGACAAGAAGGTAAAGCCTTCAGGGAACAAAAGCGTGGTACCTACTATCCTTCCCCACATCTCTCTTCTTCTATTCCCTGCACAGCTTGTGTGCTTTGCAATGGGAGAACCAGAAAGGGATTGGAAGAATTCCTTTGCAAAGGGGCTTGGGTAGAGGGTGGGATTGTCACAGAATTCCTATAAGTGGCTTTTCTCCTCTCCATCCTTGGCACACCCCAGACCACATCCTCCTTCCAGACTGGGTGGTCTGGGTGTGTGTCTGCATGTGATGGGAAGCGATCTTTCCTGGATTAGGGCCGGGGGCATCTTCATGTGCCTCTTGACAGTCCACTCCCTGTCCTCCCCTTCCCCTTTCCGTCCCCCAACACCCACCAAGGAATGGGCTGGGGGAGAGAACTGAGCCCAATGTTTTGTTTTTCTTTGTTTTCCACTACTTCATGGAAATAAACAAATCAGAACACTCTCATCCCATAAAAGAACTCAAGTCTAAGCTAAGAAAATCCCTCTATAAACCAAACTGACCTTTTAAAGGATATTTTCCCCTACATCTTGGCAGCACCACAGAGGTGATAGCCATAAAGGACAAGACTTTGTTGGAGTAAGTAAGTAGTAGACCGCAGTCACCCTGGCTGTCACCTGTTTAAACCACCCTGTTCTAATGCTTCCATCAGGATGCCAGACCAAGGAACAATGATCTCTGTTGGCTGCTTTGAAAATGGGCCTCTGTTTAAGAGATAAATATAGAGGGGCTGCTCGAGTTACAAAACTGCCATTCTGATGCAGGCCTCAAAGGAAAGTCATAATCATGTTTGTCATTTTTCTGTCTTCAAAGGCTGTCACAAATAGAGTTAATGAATTACAATGCCACCTGCCTCAACCTTCATACAGTTATCAGTTTCCCATATGAACATTTCTTTGTCTTTTGAAAAATGATCCTGCCAGGTTTCACCACCAAGATCAGCTGATCGGCTGACTGAGAAGGTGGTCTTTGAATTTGCTGTTCTGAGTCAAACTCTCTTAATTCTTTTTTGAAACCTTAAATTGCAGGGTTAGAAAAATGTGAAAGGTCATCTGATCCATGCCCCCTGCTTTCAGAATGAGAAGATAAGCCCTGGACCCGAAATTTCAGTGATACAGGGAACTTCTGAATGTGCAAACTCCTTTTACTAATGCAGGTCAGCACACTTTCTGCAAATTAGGTTTTAAAGAGATGCCTAGAGCATTGACTTTTCCAGGGTCACACAGTCAAAGGCACAACTTAAACCCATCTTCCTAGCTCCAAGGGTATCTTTTTGTCTACACATTGTTTTCAGAAAGGACCATATAGCAGAATTATGCTGAATGGATACAATTATGACTACTCTTTAAAAGTCTACCAGAAAATAAGATTTAATGTCTTACCCCTGTAACTTATATCACTAATTGGAGTTCTTGTATAGGACCCAAATATTGCTCATGCTGTTATATAAATGTATCACCAGTTGTCTGTTTCTAGGGAAGTGAGAATCTTCTGGGTCAAAGATTTTTCTAAAGTGCCAGATCTGGAATCAGTTTTTATTGGTGTTGTTAAGAGAAAAAAAAATTCTTACCAAAATTTGTGATTAAGCATCCATTAATTTATACACAGATATGATAAAAGAACAGTTCAAACTTGTACAGAATGATAAATATATCAAATGATTTTAAAGCAAAATGTTTTTGAAGACAGGTTTTCCCATGCTTTCCTTTTTTCAACAGGGACAAGAAGATTCATGGGCAGATTTATCCAATTAAATTTGTACACTTCTAACTAGCCAAAGCTGCTGACACATCTGTGGCCTTTGAGCTGATGTATTTGTACACATTTACAGTGACCACCAAGTCTTATCATATGTAAACAGATGATGAAGCAGCTACAAGCTAGAATCTATTTTTTTTAACAGAAAGAATACTTTTGTTTTTCTTTTTGGAGGGGGGAAGGCAAGGCAATTGGGGTTAAGTGACTTGCTCAAGGTCACACAGCTAGTAAATGTGTCTGAGGCTGGATTTGAATTCAGGTCCTCCTGATTCCAGGGCTAGTATCCTATTCACTGCACCACCTAACTGCCCCAGAAAGAATACTTCTTAATCTGCTTCAATTACTGGCAAGTACTCTATCATTAATGGAAGACCTTAGTTAAAAGCCATTCACTAGCTACATTACTTTGGTCAAGTTATTTAACCTGTCTGCCTCGTAAATAAAATGGGGATAATGACAGTACCTCACTCCCAGGGTTGTGAAAATCAAATGAATTTGCAAATCTTAAAGTGCTATATAAATGCCTGTTATTATTACAGTGAATATTTTTATTAATTTTTTTCAGAATCAGACTTGATTAAAAAATTTTTTTTGTTCTAACAATACTTGGTCTTAACATGCCTATCAGTTTTAGAACAGAAAATAAAGATGTCACAAGCACAGAGGGGTGTTTGGATTGGAAAATTAACTTTTCTGGATTATAGCTCCACGTATGACTTTTTTTGTGACAGATCAATCGTCAGGCATTTATTAAGCATTTGCTACGGGTAGATATTGTTCTAAACAGAAAAGGCAAAAACACGGGCCCTGACCTCAAGGAGCTTACAATTTACTTTTGTTGTTGTTCAGTCATTTTAGTTGTGTCCTATTCTTTGTGATCCCATTTAGGATTTGTTTTTTTGGCAGAGATACTGAAGGGATTTACCATTTCTTTCTCCAGCTCATTTTACAGATGAGGAAACTGAGGCAAACAGGGTTAAATGACTTGCCCAGGGTCACACAGCTAGTAAGCGTCTGAAGCCAGATTTGAACTCAGATATTTCTGACTCCAGGTCTGGTGTTATATCCACTGTGCCACTCAGCTGCCCGTAGTCTAATCTTTTTTGAGGGGGGATAAAATGCAATTGTGTAGATGCAAGATATAGCCAATTCTCAATACTTAGCATTTAATTTCCCAGCTTCAAGTATTTATATGATTTTATTTGTAACCTTGCAACTGCTCACACACTTAGCTATGCTCATTAGAGGGGAAAAAAATGAGATACAATTTACATAAGTTTGTTCTACAACCCCAACTTTCAGCATCCATCAACATTGTGACAAAACTCTCCATCAGCAAAAAGATTACAAAAGATTACATCTTGCTTAAGGGTCAGTTGACAGCAGTTTTTATTAATAAATTATTTTTTAATAATTATGATTTTTTTAGACACAATACTATGGGAGCTACATGGTTTAGTAGATAGAGAGCTGGGTCTGGAGCTGGGAAAACATATGTTCAAACATGTCCCTGGACACCAGCTGATCTTGCTCACTCTACCATTGCATATTTTCATTGTTTGCCTTCAAAACTCAAGTTTTGTGCTGCAGTTATTCCACCAAAGCTTAGTTGAAGTATTTTGGGTTGTAAGGTAATGTTGAGACCTCTCCAGGCTCAGTGTCTTCTGATAGCAGCTTCTAAAGTCCCAACAACCTGTCCTTTGGTTTTCAGAGGGAAGCCAAGATAGAAAGGTTTATGGCAGTCACCTTCACACCACCACCTGACACAGTGGAATGTAAAATGTAGTTTAAAAATAACTTTAGTTTTAAGAATTTTATTTTCTATGCAATGTTTCTGGTATTATAGCTGTCATGTTTTATGAAACATGAATATTGTTTAGAATAAATTTTTAAAAATTGAGATGTTAGCACAAAAGGTCACAGAATCCTAAAGAATTACTAGCAAAAAAATGTGCTTTGAATGTTAACAATCTTATTTTGGGTACTTCATTTAGGGAATTATTTCATGATTACAATGTTAGGAAAAGCATGTATTATCAGAATTAATGTTTTATTCTAAAGAATTAATGCAGAAATTAGAAATAATAAAGAATTATATGCAGAAAACCATATTTTCAGGAACTTCTAGTAAAAGATTAAAGGTTTTTAGTGGTTACAGGAACCTAACCTATTTTCTTTACATTTGATACATCAGCATTTGTGTATTTTACTTTAGTGCCATTTTCTAGAAATATTACCACCACAAAGGTTGAGGATTGACTGTCTATCCAGTGCAAAAGGGAGGAAGCATTTTATGTGATGGGGATTGTTTAGGGAAGCAACATGGTACATTGAAAGGACTAGAGGTGTGTCAGTGGACTACGATTCAAATTATAATTCTACTTCTTGCTACCTGTGTGACCTTCAATGAATCACTTAACTTCTCTGGGTCTCATAAAATGAAGGGGTTGGATTTAATGAGCTCTCAGATCCTTCCTCTCTCCAAATCTATAATATTACTTGATAAATCTTGCAAAATTTCTAGGTCAGGGATTTCTTTTTTCTTGTTAGCCATGTAATAAATATATCTGACCAGTAATAGTTTCAATATAGAGTAGGGAATAACTAGGAAATACAAATTAACTAAGAAATAATTTTTCTTGCCTTGGTGACTTGATTTCATCTAAAAAATAAGGCTTTCTCTTAAAGAGGCCAACATTTCTTACCAACATTGAATTTGTGGGTTGCTCCTACTCTATGTCTTCCCTTTCCCAAAAGTGCTGTCTCCTTCTGGAGGTCAGATCTAGACAGCAGAGAGGATGGAAGAAAAATTAGAAATTAATTATTAGTTAATTATATTCATGTGTTGATGCTGCTATATAATATTCCTTAGAAAATAGGAAGCCAAGAGAATGGCTAATATTCTCCACATTCTCTTTCTTCACAGAGCCTTGGGTAAGAAAGTCAGGCAAAACAGAGCTTTCACAATCCTAATCTGCACTTGATCAAAAACTTATTTCAGGGTCCAAGAGTCACCAACTTGGCTCTGGTTTCCATGGCGCACATATATTCATTATACACCAGTGGATTATATTAAAACCCATTAGGATAATAGGATCACCAATTCAAAGCTGGATGGAGCATTAAAGGGCATCCAATATAATCCTTTCCTGTTTTTTTTAAACATATGAGCAAACTGAGGCCCAGTGTGGTTCAGTGACTAGCCAGAGGTCACTCAGGAAGTGGCAGAAGAGCATGGGGGCAAAGTTAGAGGGTTAATTTACAACCTAGTTATTTGGATTAACAGATATGGGCCATAGAATGAGCTATGTTGTTAATCTCTAAATAGCTATACTATTAGAAAGGCATGGGAGATGTGTAAACTTCATGCACAGGGTAGCTGTCCTGAGAACAGCTGTAATGGAGAGGTCCAGCGTGTCCTTTTGTCAGCCTTATAAATAGGTTCAGAAAATCCATCAGCCCCTGGGAGATGTACAATGTTAGACTTCAAAAATTTAATCGGCAATGGTGTTGTAACAATCATGCATCTGATGGGAATACCATTCTAAGTCCCAAAGGCTATGGTTCCTATGTTACAGTTCTGTGCAAAGCTTTCCTCCAGTAGTCTGATGCCTCATTGTGACATAAAGGAGACCCAGTGTGCTGGAAGCAAATGCTAATGGAATACTCCTTCATCTCTTTCCAGGATCTACTTCTGACTCTCCAGACTTCTTTCTGCACTCTGTTGGATCAGTCTTTGCCCTGAAAGATCACTCTGTCCTCATTTCCCCTTTCTCTGGTTGGTCTGGTTGGTCTTCTCTGGACCTCCATTTTACAGAAAGTACTGAAGTCAGTCATGTTCACTCCATTCCCTCTAGACTTTGCTCTTGGCTCTCAGGCTTCCTTCTCTACTGAGTGCTTTCCTCCTTCTCCCCCCTTTTCAGCTTCCCTTTTGTGGATTGTCTTCTTCCACTAGAATATAAGCTTCTTGAGTCTATTTTCTTTCTATTCATATTCCTACTATTTAGTACAGTTCCTGACACATAATTAGCTCTTAATAAATCTTAAGTTATTGATTTCAATCAATAAACATTTATGACAGGAAGTATGCTAAGCACTGGGATTACAAAAAGAGGCAAAAGACAGTCATTGCCCTTTAGGAGCTCACAATCTACTAGGTGAAAAACTACATGCAAGCTTTCTCTCTCTCTCTCTCTCTCTCTCTCTCTCTCTCTCTCTCTCTCTCTCACTCTATATCTCTCTCTTTCTCTCTCTCTCTCTCTCTCTCTCTCTCTCTCTTTCTCTCTCCTTTCTCCTCTCTCCCCCTTCTTTCTCTCCCCCTCTCTCTTCATATACATATACATATACACATACACAATGCATACACACATATATACACATATGTGTGTATATAGTTGCCCATGTGTGTATATTTCCATATCTCTGGAAAGAATGAACAAGAAGAGGAACTAGAATAAAAGCTTGCTGTAGAAGGAGGCTGAGAGTCAAAGGAAGCCAGGGAGGTCAGTAATCAGAGTAGAGGAGTGAGAGCATTCCAGGCATGGGGGGATAGCCAGAAAGAATGCTTAGAGCTGAAGGGTGGAGTGTCTTGTTTGTGACATAGCCAGGAGGCCAGTATTGCTGGATCAAAGAGGATGTGTCAGGGTGTAAGAGATAAGAAGACTGGAAAGGTAGGAGGGGTAGGAAAAAAACTGAAGCTGAAACATTTTTTTAAGGGCTCAGCAGAATACCTGGCACATAGTAGGGGCTATGTAAATGCTTATTCCCTCCCCCTTCATTCTCTATCCACTGTACCAGTGACAACTTTTCTGTACCTCAGATTCCTGACAAATTAGAGATAATAATCCCTGCAAAAACATCAGTGCCATAGTAGATAGAACCCTAACTTGACCTCAGTGTAACACATGTCTCTGACCTATGCTGTTTAGTTGTTTTTCTATCATATCTGATTCTGCATAATCCTTTTTGGGGTTTTCTTGGCAAAGATCCTGGATTGACTTGCCATTTCCTTCTCCAGCTTATTTTACAGGTGAGGAAATTGAGGCAAACAGGGTTAAGTGACTTGACTAGGGTCACATAGCTAGTAAATGTATGAGGTCAGATTTGAACTCAGGTCTTCAAAATTCTAGGCTCAGACTTTGTTTTTTTTAAAATTCTGAAGTTAATAGAAGATTCAACATATAACAATCAAGAGAAAAATAAGACATATAACAAAGACTGAATATAAGGGACCCATAAGATTCTAGGCATAGCACTCTATCCACTGAGCCACCCAACTGCTCCAGTCTCTGGCTTATACTCCCTGGACAAAGCACTATACCTCTTAATAAGTCAGGTACCACTCTAAAATCCTGAATTGTAGAGCAGGTAGTAAACTGCATTAGCGGAGAGGGTTTCTACACTGGGACTTCTCTACCCAGGAGAAATCCTAGATCTGGCACCCTACATGTCTTCCCTACTCCTCTCCAAATACCTGCCATACCTGCCTTGCAGGGTGGTTGCCAGGTTTCAAAGAATCTTTGTAAAACACTTAACAAATTTAACACACTATATCAATGTCAGCTATTATCACGTGATTTTTTTCCCCCAACTACAGCAACTCACAAAGACCATCTACTAAGGCACAGAAGGGCTGTGATCACAAACATTTGTGGAGGACTTAATCACAGCAATGGGATCATCACCTCTTTGAGTACTGAAGGAACTTATATCCTCATTCTCTGATTTCTATTAGGTTTTTCCTGATGACTGTTAGACACTGCTTTCAGTTGAGTAATAATCTGTGCTTAAGGCAATAGGGTTCTCTGTGGTGCCATACATTATGGGAAAGGAGAGGGGAACAATCATTTATCAAGCCCCTACTTTGCGCCAGACACTGTGTTGTGTTATTTTTTTTTACAAATGTTATCTCAATTGATCTTCAGAACAACGGTGTCATCTCCCTTTAACAGTTGAGGAAACTGAGGCAGACAAAGGTTAAGTGACTTGGCCAGATAATATATGATTGAGGCCAGATTTAAACTTTAGATCCAGTATTCTCTACACTGTTCCCCCTATACGTATAACAAACAATCCTTTAACCTCTTATGTTATATGCCCATGCAGCTATGTTACCAAGTCTAGCTCAAATGCTCCCTAGTCTTAGAACTTACTCTGACTTCTAGAAGTGAAAGCAGTTTCTTCCTTATTCTTAATACATAGAATTTTATACACCTCATATGCTCTTAACACTTTACTCTGAGCCATATTTATCAATGTTAAGTGTTGAAGTCAGCATCTGTGGCTGACTATAGGCTCCTTGAGGGTAGGGACTATGCCCCATTCATTTTTTGCATCTCCTTACAGTGGTTGGCCTAATGTTTACATTACGTGTGCTTAACAAATATATTTATTTATTAAATAAATTAAAATGGCAGTATATGGCACAGTGTTATGGACCTAGAGTCAGGAAGACGTGAGTTGGAATAGCCCCCCCCCCCAGAAATTTACTTTCTGTTTATCTCAATTTCATCATCTGTAAAGCAGGGATGATAAAAGCATCTGCCTTCTAGGGTGGTTGGGAGGATAAAAATGAAGTATTTCTAAAGTGCTTTGCAAACCTTAAAATGCTATGCAAACATTAGCTGATCTTATTATGTATTGAATGCATGAATAAATATGCTTGTATAAATGGAAAATTTGAACAGCTCTGTTATATGAGCTCTCTCCATCCAGAAATAGAAGAGAAAAACAAAAAGCAAAACTCTATGTCCACAGTTCTACTTGACCGTGTGATATTGCGTCTCTGCCAGTATCTACTTGGCACATTTTTCCTTTTTATTTTCTGCAGGTTCTTTGCTTCTCAGGAGTCATTCAGTTTGAAATCTACACTATTCCAAGTCTTACTCTTCTCACTGGTCTTCTTGGGTTCACATTAAAGATTGTAATATGTTCATCTTTAAATTCACTAGTACTTTTTGATTTTGATAGGGCAGGTTAAGTGATCTCAATTTTCTAGTTTTGAACATTCTTCTGTCATGAAACCAGCACCCCAAATCCAACAATGCAAACTATTTAAAACATTTAAATATGCAATGCCATTATTGTCATTACTGTATTGTATAATATATTGTATATAAATTTATGCATGTATAACATGAATGAACAAATCCAGCTTCAAATTTCTCCTATCATTGTTATTTCTCTTATTATTATGTTAATGATGGGTGGCATGGAATAATGAATATCCTCTAATATATCCCAGCTGCATGCCCTAAATAGATTTCTTAATCTCTCAGGACCTCAGTTAACTAAGAGTATAAATTGCAGATGAGTGTCCCATCTGAATTGGTGAAGAGCATTTCCACACTAGAAGATTCTACTCTTAGAATCATGGGTCTGGACACACAAAAATAATTATCATTTTCATCATTTTTTCACAATATGAATTTATGGCCTCTCTGTAGCCAATTTTTTGAAGGTTACAGATGAGTCATACAACATCAACAACCAACCAAAGCATTGATAGGGACTAATGTTCATCATTGAAGGGAACGTCTAAGAAAATCTGAGATCACAGATCCTTTTGAATATTTGAATGTAAATCAGTATATTGCAGATTCATAAATAACAAATTGTAAATAATGTCAGAACTGTAAATAATTTGTTTGAAATGACCTCCTTTGTCATTGGTTTTCTGTGACAGAAATTGAGCTACACATTGAGTCAAAGTCTATCTAGTCTTGAAGAGCTACTAGGGTCATTAAGATTGTAGGAATATAATAAAAAAGATATTATCAATTAATTAATACAGTCCCTTCATTAAATATGTGAGGAAATGGAATTTCTCAACTTTATCTTTTAATTTGAATACATTTAGCCCAATTTTAATTCCTATGAATCACATAATTCTAGAACTGGAAAATATCAAAAGATCATTAGTTTTGACCTTCCGTTACAAGCAGTTGAATGATAAGTCAATTGGATTTAAAATGTTCCAAATTAAAAGACATCCTGTAGTGAAGATCGATCTGTACACTTAAGGATGGAATCAAATAATGGAAACAGATTTACTACAGTTAATTTTGGCTAATGACCTTTGATCTTTGCTCAAATTCTTGCAAATGTCTAGAGAAGATAAGTCTTTATTTTCTAAATGCTTGTCTAAAGAACATCAATTTACATTGTAGAAAGGTGGGCCAATCCATGAATTTAGATTGTTATGTTGTATTTCTAGTCCTCTAGTATTTAACTCTGATGTATCATCATAGCACGGATGTTATTTAAGAGTCTCAAAGGCTATGCCAGTAGAACATAAATTCTTGCAGGTGCTATCAAACTGGAAAGTCTTTGATTGTGGGTCCAGGAATGGACTGGGCATTTGCCATTGGAGGCTCAGTCTAGCTAAGTTCAGAAAGGCTATTCATAGAAAGGTTGGCTACCAGGTGACAATTTTTTTCCCTTTATTTTTGGCCTCAGCAACACAGGAGAATTAAGGCACAGCAGGGTTTAGAATCAGGTCAGTCAAAGGATCATTCACAGCAATGAAATCACAGATGTTGTGAAAGTTAAACCTGCTTCTGCCAGGTTTTAAATCCATCTTAAATCCACAATCTGTTTTAAGAGAATGGCAGTGTGTGAATCAGCATGTCAGGTTGTGCAATGCATTTCCTTGACAAAATACTAGTATGTCTCTAATGGGCCCTGCCTACAAATGACAGTGGGTTGTCCGCCCCATATTCTAAGATGAAAGTACGTTATACTTAATCAGGAGGTGAAAAATCCTGTTCTAGGTAAAGCAGAAAGCTGAAAATTCTCCCAAAGTGACTGACTGGCTGGCTGAATGAATGAATGAATGAATGAATGAAAAAATTATTAAGCACTTACCAGACACTAAGCACTGGGGACACACATAGAAACAAGATAGACCCTGTTCTAAAGGAGTTTATATTCTAATGGGAACAAAGAACAGATGAAGGGGTGTAGAGGATGGAGTCCAGTGATGTGCTTTGGGAATGTCCTGGAAATTAAGTGGAGGCTGAATTCTAGGCAAGATAAACCATAAGCTGACCTGCAGGAGCCTAGGGTCCTAAGAACGAAGAGAGTACAGAGAATAAATTTTAGTTATCTGGAAATACCTATTTTTGTTTCCTTGCTTCCTTTTTTTATTTTCTGAATTGACATTGTTAAGGTAGAGGAGAAAACTAGAAATTATCCAATAACCATGACCAGACAAAAATATATTGTGGTAATTATGTATGTGAGAACATTTTGCCAAGTAGAGAACCCACTCAAAGAAACATGGGCTCAAAGGTTGGAGCCAATTTCAAGCTTTTCAGTCTTCAGCTTCATTAGATTTTGTCAAAGCACTAACTTCCTGTTTTTCAAGAGGTTCTTTAGCAAGATTTGAAAAGTTTCTTGGATGCTGAGCTTAGTAAGCACAGCTTCTGATTTCCTGGTGAATAGAGCATCATAAATCCATGAATTTCATGGCATTTACATGGCTCAATGTTAGTACCCACTATGATCATGCTAAGAAAAAATAGGACAGCTTCTCCTTGGTGGAGTAGGCTGTTGTGAAAAGGAGACTATGAAGTTATGGTGCTTCCTTGGGCTTTAGGTAAGTAGTAGAACTTCTATTGCAACCCAGATCTGCTGGGTCAAAAAGTTAACATTTTTTGGTAATTACCACTGACCTTCCAAAGTCCAGTATTAAGTCCTACCAAGGATTTTGCTCAGAGAATTAAGTCCTCTGGTGAATACTGCATGGGATTTACCCTATGCCTTGCCAACTGTCACTGCTACTGATTAATCGGTCCTCTTGGATCAACTGCTATTTCCCTTGTGCCATGGATGGCTACTGAACTCCCAGTTCCTATTCCTCTAATACCTGTAATTCAGAGTCACTATCTACCAAGGCCAGAAAAAGCCTTTTTCCCTGTAACCTATGCCTGTATTTTCATCCCTGTTTGGCTCACCTCTTCCATTACTCTTCTCCTAATACTCCTTAGCCTCCCTCTTCCAATCCTACTGTCTTGGCAAACTATGTTTTATCTTAAACTTTTTCTTCTTACCACCTTTTGGTACTTATAGTACCCTCTGAAGCACTGGCTGATTCTCTCTCTCTCTTTCTCTCACTGCCTCTCTCTGTCTCTGTCTCTGTCTTTCTGTCTCTGTTTCTCTGTTTCTCTCTCTCTCTCTCTCTCTCTCTCTCTCT
>JAQQSW010001609.1:6395-17113 GCA_028646575.1 Pseudocheirus occidentalis
TAGTAAATTGCTAAGTAGGATTATGTTTACATGTCTATGATCCATTATAATCATTGGTTCCTTGAACTGTGATGTCCATAGTTTATCATTATTTTTATATATCTAAAATTATGTATATGTACATGTGTATGTACATATATATGCACACATACATGTAACAGTAATATTGACAATAATAATAGTTAGCATTTATATAGTACTTTAAGGTTTGCAGAATGCTTCACAAATATTGTCTAATTCGATCCTGTCAACATCCCTAGGAAGTAGGTGCTATTGTTATTCTAATTTTACAGACTAGGAAACTGAGGCAGAAAGAGGTTAAGTGACTTGCCCAAGATCATACAACCACCCAATTTCTGAACTTGTCTCCATAACACCAACTCCAGCATTCTGTTTCCTTTACTGCCTAACTATACATATATTTCATTGTGTTATGTAAGAGATGTGCCAGAAGTAACCTAGGGCATACAGTTATCTCCTCATTAATTTTGTAAAGTTCTGAATTCCCTTTAACTCCTTTGCTAAGTAATTAATTGATTTGTTTTCTAAGTGGTTTGAATTCAACTAATGTTTATGAAGTATAGTAAAGTATCTATTTTGTATTTCCCCTTCTGAATATAAGCTCTGTGAATTCTCATTTCCATGTCTTTCTTACCTTTATAATTTTTCTAGTCCTTAGTTATGTGCATAGCATGTGTTTAATAAATTAAATTAATTCGTTAATATAAATATCATTGAATAAGGTACTGTATTTGTCTGTATAGAGGAAATAAGGATGAATTAAACATGGTCCTATCCTCAGATAGCTTCCAGTATGATAAGGGAGATGAGACTTGGACACAGATAGATGTATTGGAAGGGCTTTGAAAGTATAAAGAAGGGAGAGATGGATTTTTGTTAGGGGAGTTAATGAAGCTTCATAGAAGAGATGGCGTTTGAAGAGGGCCTTGAAGTATATGTAGGATTTCCACAGGTGAAGATAAAGGTCGGGGAACACATCCAAGGAGAGGGAAAGAAAAATTCAGGGAAAGCATAAATGATGATTTTTCAGAAAGGTGGTCCTAAGCTGTTGAATAATCATTCTTTAAAATGATTATTGAATTGTCATTCCCAGAATCCTAGCAGCACAGTAACTTTCTTGGAATTATAATTAAACCATATACTATAATTTTGCCTTTACAGATGGGATTAGTATATTTCAGAATTATTCCTTTTCTTTTTCCATCACTCCATATAAGAATGTGTTTTATTTTGATATTTGATCTTTTTTTTTTTTAACTGATATGGTCCTGGATAGAGTTCTGGGGAATTTGTTATTACCCAGAACTGTCAGCTATGACCCTCCTGGAAATTAATGTGACTTTAGTCCATGATTTGATATGGCAGCTGTCACCCTTGTTGCTCAGAGAGTCATGAAAATATGTGACATGTCACAGAGAGATCTTTACCTACATAGTGTTCATTCAACAGGAACAGGAATTAACATCAACATCCTTTTCTGCAGGAAGGGAGAGTGAATTACAGACTCACCTGACTATGTAATAATGCATTTTGAAACAAAGTTTTCCTTTCACTTATGGCATAGGGCTGCCCAATTTAACCAGTCCAACAAGCATATATTAAATGCTTATTATGTGTAATGCAACTGTCCTAGGCACTTGGGAATACAATGACAAAACAGAACAACCAAACAAGCCAGTCCTTGCTCCCTAGAAGCTTAAATTCTACTTGGGCTATACAAGATATAAATGAATTGCTAGGTATATAAATATTTGAGGCTAGAAAGAGCACTACCATGTATTTAGTTGGCATTATTGTTGTTGTTATTTCTGCCACCTGTACTATTTGAGGTCATCTCTTTGCTTGGACAAGATGAATTCTTCATGTTCTGCATGGCATACTTGTTGAGTTAAATCAAGCATTCCAAGTGTAGTAAAACTCTAACCTGTAACTCAATATTAGAGTTAGGCCTAGATCATCTTTTAAGCCTTGAGACATGATATATATTGTCAAAACGTGTGCTCTGGCTTATCCCTGAAACAGTGAAAAGTAGAGCGCCCTTCCTCTGGAGAGGGGTTTTATAGGGGCTTAGACAGACTAGAAGTTTGAGAATACCTTTATCCAGTCTCATAGGCTAGCTGCCTCACTAAATAAATATGTAATAAAGAAGCAAGTAACGAATTTGCATCACCTCTATTCCCTTGGTTATTTTGGGTCTCAGGAATGTTGGAATCCAATTCCCATAAATACCATGATAGACAGTACACAGTGCTCCAGGTTTTGCTAATCCATATATGATTAAACTAAAATTAAATAAACACTGAAGAATAGGCCTCTCATACACGCTTAACACCATTTGACAAATTGCTCTGTTTCTTTGGGATTTCAAAAACCTCATGTCAGATCGTGGAGTGTTGGTTTTTAATAACAACTAGAGATACCGTGTAATACTTTATATAGCTCTGGGTCTTAGCCAAATCTTTGGGTTTCATTCAGAGCACTGCTGTCTTTACTATAATTCAAAACCTGCAGGCTCATCTACAATTCTTGAGACAGTTTCTTTTATTTACTTTGGGATCATCTAACAGTTTTAAAAGGGTAAAGCTTTAAAAGTTGACATGTGTCAGATATTGTGAAATTTCCTGTTTATTGGACTTTGAGAAAAGGGGATTGTCTAAATTTTTTACTTTTTTTTTGGAGGTGAGAAGGCAGGGCAATTGGGGTTAAGTGACTTGCCCAAGGTCACACAGCTAGTAAGTGTGTCAAGTGTCTGAGGCCAGATTTGAACTCAAGTCCTCCTGACTCCAGTTCCAGCGCTCTATTCACAGTACCACCTAGCTGCCCCTGATATTCTACATTTTTATTAAAATCAGCCTATCATTGCAGTGATGGGGCTTAAGTTAAATAAGTGGGCTGGCAGTACAGATGCCCCCATAAAAGAGCTAAGATAATTCTTATGTTGGCAGCTCATAGAAAATGATGTCTATGAGCAAAGGGATGAGTTAATTGCCAGAGGGAAGGCAGCTTAGAGACATTTTGTTAGTCACAATAATGAAGATGGGTTTAGGGAGAGTAGCAAAAGTGCTGGTGTGAATGAGTACAGTATACATGTGGGATATTAAAGAGACCAATAGTCTGTCTAAAGGTTTGTGTTGGAAAATATAAAATAATGCAGCTGAAAATGTGATCTCCCAGGTAGAAGAGGTAGGTTTGGGTCACATAGTTGAAAAACAGCTAGAAGAGTTTGGACTTGAAGTAGGTTAGGGAGCCATTTTAAGTTCTTGATCAGGAAAGTCAAGAATAGAAGTGGTAAATAGAAGGGGTCAGAAAGAGGAGAGACTAACTAGAAGCAATAAGTCTAGGTTAAAAATCAACAATTAACAAGCATTCGTTGTGATTTAGGTTGTACTACAGTGACCTGATAAAAGTCAGAAGAGGAGCATAGCAACATTATAACAACTTGTCGTTTTCCTTTAACTGTTATAAGTCTTCTATAATTTATGTTCTCTACATCCCTGTGAAGTAGGTAGAGGTAGAGATTATCTCCATAGTCCAGAAAAGAGGGAGCTAGTTGGCACAGAGGATAAGAGTGCTTAAACCTAGAGTCAGAAAGATCTGAGTTCAAATCCAGCCTCAGATACTTCCTAGCTCTATGACCCTGGGTAAGTCATTTAACCTCTGTCTGCCTCAATTTCCTTAACTGTAAAATGGAGATAATAATAGCACCCACCTTCCAGGGTTACTTGGAGGACCTAATAACAATAATAATATTAGCTAATATTTATATAACATCTACTATGTGCTAGCCACTGTGCTAAATTCTTTACAAATATCTCAACATAATATTTGTAAAGCATATTATAAACCTTAAAGCATTATATGAAGGACACCTAAAATAAATTTTAAAAAACCAACTCTAGTTTATGCCACTTTGGAACAAAGATGTTAGAATTTTCCTGTGCAATTTGGATGTGGGAGCTAAAGGGGAAAAGGAGAATTGTCAGGATTTGGGAATTTGCAATCCAAACTTTGTTTTGAATTCATAGCCTCTGTTGCCTCTAAGATGAAACATAAACTCCTGTCTGGTACTGAAAGTCCTTCACAATCGAGCTTCTGCCTGCCTTTTCAGGCTTATCGGGTGTTACCCTCCTTGGAGCAGTCTGCATTCTAGCCAGACTGTTTGGCTTTTCTTCAGGCACAAGGTACCAGCCTTCTTCTACTTCATGCCTTTGCTGAGGCTGTACCATCTCCTGTGCCTGGAATGCACCTGGTCTTCCTTTCTGATGCCTCTTAGAATCCCTTGTTTTCTTCCAAGTTCAAATTCTTCCTAAATGAAGCTTCCTCTGATCCCTTGAGCTGCTAGTACTCACCAGAAGTTACTGAATATTTACTTGCTATTTTTAACTTTAATTAAGACTTTACAGTCTGTGTTTACTTATTATACTTTGTGTTTTCTTATATATAAAAATGCTGTTCTCTTAAAGTCATTTCATTTTTTTTCTTTGTATTCCCAGAACAGAGCACAGTTCCTGGCACATTACAGATGCCTAATAAATTCTTGTTGCTTAATTTTTACAACAGATGAAGACTAAAGTTAGGATTGCCAGTAGCTTATTAAGTCTATAATTTCTTTTTTTTTTCCCTAATGGGGGACGGCAAGGCAGTTGGAGTTAAGTGACTTGCTCAAGGTCACACAGCTAGTAAGCGTGTCAAGTGTCTGAGGTCAAATTTGAACTCAGGTCCTCCTGATTCCTGTGTTGGTGTTAACTGCACCACCTAGCTGCCCCAAGTCTGTAATTTCTAGGCAGACTTTAGAAAGTGGAATGAAGACTGTTCAGTAGTTAATTTTTTTGCACTGATTATGAAAATTGTATAGCCAACATTCAGACCAATCTCAAAGTGATCATTAGGAGCATTAATACTTTTTGGTATCCTACAAACTTTCAGAAGTGGAGATGCAGGATGATAAAAACCCAAGATGAATTTAAATTAAATATTTTTTAAAAATCAGCAAAATTATTCCTGAAATATCAAATTATTGAAATATCAGAATCAAATACTGACATTTTCCTAAGGTCCTTTCTTATGATTATGGCAGACTCCATTCATGGAATGCACTCTAGACTCCATTCTTACTTAGCTTGCACTCCCTCTTTACCTCTGTTGCACAGTATATCTAGTTTCACCAAAACTCATTTAAAATGCCACTCCTTACACAAGTCCTTTTTGGATCCCTATCCCCCAAATTCTGTTGCCTCTCTCCTAAAAAAAAATATTTATTTGGTATATATTTTGCATATACTAATATATGTATTTGGTATCTCCCCCAATCGAATGTGAGTTCCTTAAGGGCAAGGACTTTTTAATTTTTGTATTCTCTCCAGGAACAATGCCAGGCCCTTAATAGATGCTTATTGATTTATTGATAGATACCAATTTTTGCATGGGAAAGCAGTTTATAAGAGGGCATTCATTGGCAGTTGGTAACATGCTGGACTATAAGGAGGTTATCTTTTGCTAATGGTTGATGCCAAGAGACTGAAGTAGGTGACTACATATCTATACACATGACACATCATGAAAGTGGAGGGAGCAAAAAGGAAGGTCGAGGCCCCTTAAGACAATGAATTTTTTGCTTAGACAAGCCCCACAGATGTCGGATCATTAGAGTCATAGGCTTTCAGTTTTAAAAGGGATTTAAGAGATTATCTGGTCCAGACCTCTTAGTGTAAAGATGAGACTGAAGAAACCCATAGAGGGTAAGTCATTTGCACAGGGTCACACAGCAGCAAAGGTAGTATTTGAACTCAGGTAAGGCCAATACTCCATCCAGTCCTATGTCAGCCAAAATGTAGTTTTCAAAAGCATCAGTTAATATAATGTTACTTTGGGTCAGCTTTAGATACAGGAAATTTTGCCAGAAGAACAAATATTCATTTTTCTTTTAATCTGCATGCTGTCCTGAGTTTCTCTGGAGTTTCTCTTACAAATTCCAGGTATCCCAGGGATCATTTTTAAGCACTACATTTTTCCAGATGTTTGGACTCCTAGCTCAGAGTCTAACCATCAGAGATTGGGCTGACATAGGAAGAGGAGCTATAAGAAAGGTCTATAAGGAATAAGTCCCAAAGAGTGAGGGAGAAAAAGTACAACTGTGTATTCCTGAGATCTGGACCTGAGTGATTCTTCCTAAGCCACCCTCCCTCCCATTTTCCTAAGTGTTACCCTAACTTTCCTTAATAAAAAAGTAAAAAACCCTTTTGTTGATGACTTTTGTCTTTATGTCACAGTCATCTGCCCCTCCTTCTCCAAGATTGAACCCTTGTGACAAAGAAAAACAGTTAAGTCATCTGATACAAAACCCTCATCTGACAGTGCATCATACAGCTTTTTTTGCCCTAGTAACCCCCCACTTCTCTGCTGTGAAGGATGGGGCATATTTTGTTATCTCCTCTTTACAGGGCTTTCTTTGGTTATCTTCGTTTTCTACTGAGAGATAGGGTATGGCTTATTGAATAATTATTTAAAATTATTAAATAAATATTAAATTAATTAATTAATTAAATATTAAATAAAATAGGCTTATGAAAAGCTGTGCTCAAAGATCTTGCTCCCTAAGAACTTTTCTTTATGTTAATTCCTTGGGAGAAGGATTGTTTTGCTCTTTGTGTTCCCAAGCCTAGAGTACTACTTTATTCCTCATAGATACTTAATAACTATTTGTTCAATTGAAGAAAAAAATAAAAATCTTTTCTTTTCTGAGAACTAGGGTCTGCTTTCAGACCTGGAGTGTTTTTCCATGAGAAAACAGTCTAAGTCTGTGGTGTGAACTTGACACTGCTTGCTTAAACTTGACACTGGAGCTTTGGCTGCAGGTAAATAGTAGCTCTGGATCCACATGATTAAGCAGGCAGGGTCTCATGGGAAAAGTTTCTTACTCCCATGATAGGCATGTTGAGTGGATTAGCTACAGGGTTCTATATATATGCTAAGTATGATTGGGTCTTTTGATATAAATGTAGTAATTATTTACTAGCTAAAAAAGTTCCTTCTGGTCTTTGTTCTTCCTCACAGGTAAGTTGCATCTAGCTTCAGCAAGTGTATTTTTAAATATACACGTTGCTGCTTCAAAGCTCTCCTTAAAGAGTTGCTTTGTCTGTGTTACACAAATATCTTGGATATTTAGAGAAAATATAAGAGGTAATGGGAGCATAACAAACTCTAATTATTCACTTCAGTGGCTATCCTTGGTATCAGGGAAGGCTATAAGAAGCTGCTTCTTCACACACAACAGCCTTCACATGCATCCCACAGATTGCCTCTGCAGGATTTTGATGGATTGTTGTGAATATTTCCCATCATTTTTGGCCCAGATACTTTAAACACGTGGGATGGTGGTGACAAAAACTATTCCACCAGACATTTAACTATCTTGTACTGCTCCTCCCTGTTGCCATGCTACAATATTGCCAGCTTATTTGCCATTTTAAACTTGACCTTGGATAGGGGCCATGACAATGGGAAGAGAGTAAAGAGGGAGGAAAACTTTTTGCTTTTTTAAATGGTAAATGTCAGCTTCCCAGAGTTTGGCCAGCAATTTTGAAATTTCTGTATGTTGTTTATATAGTAGGGGATTTTAGAAACGTAATATATTTAATACAATGCATGTGTGGGGAAAAAATATCTTCCTGTGTTTTGGGGTGATGGGGAAGGAATTAAGAAAACCATATTGACTTTGTTATTGTAAAAATGCCCCTGGACATATGTTTATTTCATCCTGACCTAGATGTAGCAGACCTTTCTGAGGTGTTACTTCATGTGTATAAAATTATAAAGCAGGCATAGGGAGGGCCTAGGTGACCTCTGACATGTCAGTTTCATTATTAGAATCATTCTCTGATTTTAAGTGTAATGATGCTTAGTTCCCTGCTTTTTAGCCTGAATCTTAAAAGAAGTATGACCTATGTTACTAATTAGGAGAGCCTCAGAGGACATCTGGAATAGTTCTGTTTTAATGGTTAAGCTGGCAAAGGGCTTGGAATGTAACCTTCTTCTGAAAAGGGTACCTTAATCATCAAAGCTCCCATTCTCATTTACAACTTATGGGACTATAGGATTTAATATTAACCTACATTTATATGGTGTTTAAAAGTATACAAAGTACTTTACATATATAATCTCATTAGTTCCTGAAAACAACCCTGTTAGGAAACTAGTGCAGGTGTTTCTGTCCTTATTTCAGCACCTGAAGACGCCTTAGAGATAATCTAATAAAAATAACAGCTGATGTTTATATAGCACTTTAAAGCTTGCACAACACTACATACATTATCTCATTGAATCCTTCTAAATCTCTGAGTTAAGTGTCATTGTTTTACTCATTTTACAGATGAGGGGATGGAGGTAAGAGAGGTTAAATGACTTGTCTAATTATGGTCACATAATTAGTAAGTGCAAGAGTCAGGTTGGAAGCCTAGTACTTGCTACTACTCCATGTTGAGTTTCTGGTATGACTCCTACATTTTACAGATGAGGAAACTGGGTCCTAGAGAGGGGAAGTAACATACCTAAGACCACATGGAGAGTAAGTAACAAAACCTGGATTTGAATAAAGGTCATAGCATCAATTATAGATTTAGATTTGGAAGGGTCTTAGAAGATGGGCTCATCACATGGCAAGGGTAAGGGATGACACATGGACAGCCAAAGTGCCTCACTTATCCCTTCACAATGACAAGAGAAAAAGAAGGCCTACAACAAGTTGGGTGGACTTCCTATAACAGACTTAGAGTTGGATGTGGATAGCAATCAATCAATAGGCATTTTCCAGGTTTCGTTATTGGAATCATTCTCTGATTGTAAGCATATTGATACTTAGCTCCCCACTTTTTAGCCTGAATCTTAAAAACAGTTTGGCTTGTGTTACTAATTAAGGGAGTCTCAGAGGATGTGTAGAGTGGTTCTGTTTTTTAGCACCAACAATGTACCAGGCGCTTTGCCAAGTGTGGGAACAGAAAGAAATGTAAAAACATGGTGTCTGCCCTCAAGGAACCTCCCATTCTGAAGGGGGAGACAACATGCAAGCAATTAGGTACAGATGAGATGCATACGGAGTAGATGGAAGGTACTGTCAAAGGGAGTCACTCCCATTTGGTAGGACCAGGAAAGGCCTCCTGCAGAGGGTGAGATTGAATTGAGTCTTGAGTTGCAGGAGACAGACAGGCATACATGAGGTGCAATCCACATTATTGAAAGAAAGACTCATTTTGGAAGAGATCCATTTGAGTATCTGAAAATCAGGACTGAATGAGTCAGGTTTATTGATCTGAATGGCAGCACCTGAACTGTGGGTCTTTTGTGTAACCCGGGATGATCATAACATCTCGAGCTAGAAGGCTCTAAAGACCAGCCAACTCTCATTTTAGAAAGGAGGAAACTGAAACTAAAGGAGTTTATTTAACTAAAGCTTATTTAACTAAAGACATGTTGAGTTTTCTTGAGTAACAGCAGCAGAGCCTTTATTCAAACCCAGGTTTCCTGACTCTAAATTTTACGTTCTTTTTATTCTACTATTAAATGCTATTGGAAGTAGAAAAGTTCCTTGCCTTAGAACAGGAATTCTTGACCTGTCATCTGTGAACTTGGGTTTAAAAATATATATATATATATATATATATATATACCCTTATTTCTGCATAATTGATTTCCTTTTGTATTCTGTGTTTTAATCTAAGCATTTAAATATGTTATTCTGAGAAGGGGTCTATGATACACAGAGAAGATTAAGAATTACATCTTTAGAGCTATTTTTTTTTTATTTCCAGCTACCTGCTAGATATTACCATCTGAATGTCTCACCAGCATCTCAAAGTCACTATTACCAAAACTGAACTTAGCTTCTTATCCTCAACACTTGCCCTTGCCCCTAATATTGTTTTTTTTTAAAGACATGATCATCCTCCCTGGGACTAAGCCTCATAATCTCAATGATATCTTTTGACTCTTTCCTTTTTTTCATTTCCCATATCCAATTCATCATTGGCTGTTTTTTTATGCATGCCTTCCTTTTCATTTATCCCACAATATGCCTTCTTTTGTCTTTCCTATCATCTCACCTTGAGTATTACCTTAATTATTGGTTTTAATGCCTAAGACCTATTCCCTCTCTAATGCATTCTACCCTCCACATCACTGCCTGTATAATCTTTCTAACATTTTGGATCATGTCTGTTTCCTACTCAAAAAAACTTGATTGGCTCTCTATTAACTACAAAATAAAGACACGACTAGATGGTGCAATGAATAGAGAGTTTGGCTTAGGGGCTAAGAACAGAAGGTGTGAGCCCTGTCCACTGTTGAGAAGGTGTTAACTCTTGTGTTGACATGGAAGAAAGGTATTGGCTGAGACAGGAGGCCAGTGTCTGTATATAAAGAAGAATTTCAGAGACAGAAAGACAGAATTGGAATTTTCCTGTTGGAGGAAGTAGGATTGTCTCAGCATCTGGGAGCTGGGCTGCTGGACTGACGAAGTGAGTTGGAGTTTTCTTGAGAGAGAGAGAGAGCAGGGTGGGGGGGGAGAGAGAGAGTTAGTTTCTCTCCTAGCATCTGGTCTGGAAGCTGACTGAGAAAAGAGATGGAGTTTTCTTGAGACCAGAATCTGATGAAGGCCACCTAGAAGGCCAATATTCCTTCTGGGTCCTAGGACCAGCTGAACTGCT